>CAUYLG010072324.1:0-162956 GCA_963573385.1 Cacajao melanocephalus | reverse complement strand
GTCAAATCAGGTTTTACTATGAAATTGAAGGGTGGGATCTTTAAAAACCCACCTTGGCTCAGGCATTATTGACTGTGGGGTTAGCTTTTTTTTTTTTTTTTTTTTTTTTTAATAAGCTGTTTATCCTGCCCTTAAAGGGAGCTAAATCATATGACTGTCTTTTAAAAGTCAGATATTTTAAAAGTCAAAAGACTGTCTTTTAGTTGTCTCTTATAGGCTGCTTGCCACATAATCTAATGTTAGAGCAGTAATCACAAGATTTTCTGTCTATTTAAATTCCCAGTGAGAAGTAAATGCCTCTTGTATATCAAAGTATACGTTTCTGATTTTTAGGTTTTAGCTAAGCATACCTGTGGGTTTACTTGCCTCTTTCAGATGAGATGTTGCGCAATCTTTCAGTGCACCAAGAAACACCCTCCAGTTCTAACTGCAATTAAGGGAGGCATACACGTCACCACTTCTGAGAGAGATTGGGAGATAAACAGTCCCGTGACCTGATTGTCCTTCGTATATGCAGTGAGCGAGGATATCCCATCTCCATCCCTTACACCTCTAATGTTGGGCGGAGTAGGACAGAAACAATCCCATTCCCTATCCTTTCAGCCCCCAGCAGCAAATCATGGGTGTGAATTTAAATCTCATCCATTTTCATTTGAAGGTAATAATGTTCACTAATGGTCTGCTAGCTACATTTAGCAAGTTTCCGAGTAGGTGAATATGCTGATATCACCGACTTATCAAAATACCCAGTAAGTCATTTTTTCAGCTCTAGGAAGAAGCCTTGGTAATTAAGTCAGTCTGCCTTGTCAAAATGGATGGTGGCAACCAGATTGTCGCAAGTATAAACGTCTGCAGGAATGTTGCTTTCTAACCTATCTCTCATTAATATTAGAGAAATGTTACTAGTGAGACTTCTTGGTTAAGAAAACACAGAAAACAGATTTTATAGTTTCTTAGTTTATACCATGGGGCATAATCTATAAGCAACAAGCAGTTCCATGACTAGAAATCTCCATTACATTTTTAGAAACTAATTAGAACATAGGTTTCTGTAACTCAGTAGGAATTTTGCAGAGAAAACCTGTCAGACAAGAGTTTATAAATATAAATGATAGAAGTGAAGAACCCTGATAAGGTAAGAAGTGCTGGGATGGCTCATTCATACAGATACCTGTATAGTCACCTAGTAGGTCTTGCTCTTAAAAAAAAAAGAAAAATTTAAAAAAGGGATAAGGCTGATGGCAGAGAATATACTCACCAGACAGGTAAATAATAACCGTTTATTTCACGAGATGCATTCTTTCTCTTAAAGTGAGTTTTTGGAAACATTTATAAAATATGAATCTAGTTATAGAAATTCGCTCTCCATAATAAAGGTCAAATCCACTAAAGCTGAGTGAGTATTTTTGCATCCATGGGCATAAAACCTGATTTTTCAAATCTAGAGACCACAATTTTCACTTATTTGGAATATCTATTTCTTTCTTTATCCAAGGTATTTAAAGTAAACTTTGGTGTCTCTAGTGACTGTAACAAGTTGTGATTATACATGCAGTTACCTGCAGTTGTCTTTCTATAATCTGGAAAGTAGAAGCACTGTCCTGGAGTTTCCTGAGTCTCTGTTGCATGGTGGACAAGTATGTCAGGGTCTTTGAGGCCACATGGAAGGTGTGCTTCCCTGCTCTCTGTCCCTACCCGTTAGTGCCAAGTGGAAGGGCATCCCAGACCCCAGGGGATGCCACATCAGAAATGTCATAATGCCTGTTATAAAGCTCATGGAGAAAGAAAGGGCATGGGGTTGAGAGGACCCTTGAAGAAGATCACTAGGAAAGAGTAAATTATATCACGGTTTTATAGAGGTTCCTGGGATCTAGCTTAAATCCCTTTTCAGCTGGTGAAGAAATGAGTCACACCTAAGCAGAGAGGCTTGGAGAAGAGATGGCTTTTCTTTCCAGTCTGGTAGGGCTGTCATTCCCATTCACAAATGCGAACAAACTGTAGGCCAGTATGGAAAACGCTGTGAAACCGAGGAAGATGCTGTAGAAACTCACATTAGAAGCTCCAAACCTGCAAGACTTGAAGTGCTTCTGGCCCAGTGCTTGACTACCGGGGAAGTGCTACTTAACCATTCCTATCAATTGAACTTCAGAAGAGAGAGAAGGAGAACCAGGGACCCTAAAATATTTCTGTCTCCTGACCTGGTAGCTAATATTCACTTTGTCTGTCTCACTAAGGCTTTTTGAAGATGCTTTTTGATGGTTTCCTGGCTGCCCCATTTGACTAAAGGAGCATGACACACAGTGCAGGCTGAGTTTTTCGAGGTGGAAACAACCCGGAGCCAAACAACTAACCTTTCTCAAGCAAATCGGTTGGCTTGACTCAGTATAATAAACGAGGTGTTCTTTGGCCTGGGTGATGAGTGTGGAGGCCGTTTCACTCCTCCCATCCCCGTTCCGATTAGTGGCCTCTTATGGAGCTTGTCTCATGACTGACAGCTCTCTGGTGATGTCCAGCATTGTTCTGCTTCCCTGCCCTCTCCTGAGCCTTCATAGCTGTAGAGTCGGATCCGGAGGGGCCCTGGCGTGCCCTCTTCCAGCTCTCCCTATTCGTATGAGGAGACTGGGGCCGAGAGACTGCCCGAGGTCATGTACAAAGTCTATATGAGATATATGAGATCAAGAGTGGAGTCTGGGTTTCCTGAATCCCAGTGCAGGGTCCAGACTCCCCAGAGGTGGTGTCCACCATGTGCCGGCCGGGTTTCCTTGCCTTTTTTTCTAAGCGATAATCCTTAAAGATGATTAGACGTAGGTGCCTTTACCCATCTTTACTTTTTCATTCAACTTTAGTACTTAGTCAAGGTCACAGATGAAAAAGAAAGTTGACATCATTCTTTATTATCCTGATCAAAAACGTTGGTGTGCCTGTATGGGTCTCCCTGCCTAGGGGGAAAAAAAGCCATCAAGAATTGTCACCCATGTTATAAAATAGACTAAAACATGATAGAATCACTGTAAGACTGACCTACACGTTTTAAAAGTCATGGTAGATATTCACTAGTTTCCTAAATTATGTCATAAGTAACAGTGATAACATTAGTTGACCTACTGTCATGTGCTAGCCACTATACTAAACATATCTACGGTAGTTCAGCCTCAGAGATAGATATCACTATTGTCATTAACTATTTTATACACAAGGAAGAGAAAACATAGGCTCAGAGAGCTTCAGGATTTGCCTGGGGTTACGTAGTTAAGTAACAAGGGAACCAGCCATTCAACCCTAGACAGTCTCATCCTAGAGTCCTAGCTCTTCACCACTGCATTATCAGTGAACAGATGGACACCACTTGAGCATTTTGAGGTTCACCTACAGGTTGAACATTTAAGTTTCCATTATGTTACATGATTATATAAACAATAGTGGGCATTAGCCCTGAGAGCACTAAGTGTATCAAAACTTAAACATCTAGTCTTCAGCTCATTGCTGATTTTTCACCCAATTGAAAACACTCTCCAACAGATGCCAAGTGAGTTTAGAAAGTGTGATTGTCCCAAGGCCATCCAAAACCTGTAGTTTTGATCAGTTGCTATACAAAGGAATCAGAGTAGTGAGTAGTGAGTGGTTGGTTCACTTGTCTGGGTCCAGTGCCCAAAGAAGTTTGTGTTCAAGAACTATCATGGCCGGGCACAGTGGCTCATGCCTGTAATCCCAGCACTTTGGGAGGCCAAGGTGGGTGGATCATCTGAGGTCAGGGGTTCGAGACCAGCCTTGCCAACATGGAGAAACCCAATCTCTACTAAAAATACAAAAATTAGCCTGGCATGGTGGCATACTCCTATAATCCCAGCTACTCGGGAGGCTGAGGCAGGAGAATCACTTCAATCTGGGAGGTGGGGTTGCAGTGAGAAAGATTGCGCCACTGCACTCCAGCCTAGGTGACAGAGCAAGACTCCATCTCGAAATAATAACAACACATTATCATGTATGATGAAAGGTAGAGGCTGACTGAAGAAGATGGCCATGAAATGTTAATCGTGACCACTTAGGAATAAAAAAAATCATCTTTAATTCTTATGTCTCTAAAATGAAAGGACCACCAATGCATATACTTCTCAGAGTGTTAAATATGAAATAAATATTAAAATTATCACCAAAAAAATGGTGAAATACCTTTTTGCACTATGCTTATAGTGTCTTTCTGTCCTGTGCATTCAGTCATAAACTTTAAAATTATGTCAGTTTACAAACATTCTGTGTGCAATGCCTCCTAATCTCTTCTTTTAATCTATAGTTTAAACTGTGTCTGTGTTGAAAAGAAAATAACCTCCCACAGCTAAATATCTCTAAAATTTAATCTGAATCACTCTCTAACTCAGAAAATTTTCACGCCCGTAGACCCTGCTTGAGAAGAAAACGTAGTTATTTTATGTATTATTAATAACTGGTCTAGTTTACTGTAGGCTTTTTACTAAACTGCTATTGACTTAAGTTATTGCTCAAAGAGCTTTGGAAAGAAATTCAGAGACCAGAAATTAATGTAAAAGGATATCTCAGAATTTATTTAAAATCATTTCCCTTCTGAACAGTAGTAGCTGTTTTAGTACTATAGAGTATATGACCTCAGCTAATGCCTGGGTTTTTATTTCATACAAATTGTTGGTCTCTTGTTAATTACCAAAGCGTCTTTGCTCCAGGTGAGTAAAGTATTAACATTTCCAGCTGCTAGTATTTCTGACAGCAACTGAAATTTGCAGAATGTACTAAATGTTAACAAAGCCTAATGAAAAATCACTTGAGGATCATCCATCTATCCTTAAGCATAATCGTCATACTTCTCCCATGCTTCTCTTTTTTTTGGATGTGATGCTGATAAATCCCAGGTCACTAATATCACTTGAGTTGGCACTAATCATTTTAGAGGGAATATAGTTTCCTTTAATCATCCACAGGACCAGGCTGGGGATATGCTGGTCTCATTAGCTGCTGAAGTTACAGCTGGTGCTGTTTGAGCTTCTGACTCCCCTCACTGAGTCATCAAATGAGGCTAAGGAAGGAATTTTCTCCTAAACCCGCCTAATTCTACTCTAGTCTTTCACTCTACTCTTTCCCACCCTCTTCAGAAAAAAACACTGGGGAACTTGCCCTTGCTCCCAGCTCAGTTCAAGTTTTCAAGTCCCCAAGCAAGCGCAGGGCTCTCTGCACACATGGTTAAGTGACCTGCGAGGTCTGATGCCTGACATGTGAATAAAGCATGCCAGCATCCTGCCCATTTTGGTCACGAGCAGATGTCACCGTGAGCTGTGGCCATGTCCTAAGTGCCCAAGTCTCTTAGGATGGTTACCGTCTAACAAGGCTTTAAGGAGAAAGTGTCAGCAATAAGCTTGAAGTCTGTAACACTTGGCTGGCCTATATTTCCTTTCCTAACATTTCCTTCTTTCTCTCTCCCTTTTTTTTTCTTTTCCAGCTGATTTCCATTGATGAATTGGATAATGCTGAGGTCCTAACTTTGTTTTTTGTTTCTCATGTCTTGTGGTGCTGTTTCTGTGACACCCTCCCAGTTAGCCCTGTGATCCTTCCTCTAGTCCCACGGTGTGGAGTATCTGGCTTTGTGTGGTGTGCCCTCTGGGAGTGAGTGGAGTCTGTCATGTCTGTGTTAGCATTTCCCATGAGTTTGTTTGCCATTAGTCCTTGGAGATCTCATCTGAGTCTAGATAAAGATGTTCTAAACTGCAATAAGATTTTAATTGTTCACTGTCTAAAATCTCAACTGAATTTGTGGTTGATGCTGGCCATTAACCTATCTCTGAAAGTCAGTTTTGAAATTGGCCTAAAGAACTTCTCTATCTGTAAGTAAAGCATCTGATACAAAAAGATACAGTAGCATTCGTATAATTTGAAAGCAATGAAAAAGGAAAACTCGTTACTCTCTTGGTTTACGTATTGAAAAGTGTTGAGTATGAGGGTTCATATAAAAAAGTTTTTTAAGTGCAGGGTGAATTCCTACGTGCTAGTTCAGACTTTCCATCACAGGCTAGGTTAGGAATGCACTGTATCCGTGGCCTCTCCTAGGAAAACAACGTATAGATCCAGAAATCGAATGTCATCCAGTGGCTTCGGTACTTATGTATCAAGCTAGTTTCACTTACCCAGAATTACCCTGGAGACTGACTAGTAGTCATTTTGTTTGGGATTTGGGGGCCTCTTGAATATTTTCTGTTTTGTACATTTTTTCAGTATTCCTTGCTGTATTTTTAGGTTGTGATATATGCTAAGTAAATGCTATCAGAGAAATTTAATTTGGGGAATTCATGTACATAATTGAGAGGGTTTCGTTGGTTGACAAATCAAGCAAACTGGACTGAGACTTAATTTGTCTTTTAAAAGTCACTTCTCTGATCTGCTTCAGATCTCCGTTTCTCCTTTCGGTAGACCAGCTAATGCCTTTAGATGAGACAGAGCTGCCAGATAGAGCATGCTGTCTACTCTAATATCTACTCTAATTAATACACCGTCATTTCAGGAATACTAAGAAACGGCTCACATATCCCTAAGGAGGGTTTGAATTACAGGCTTGAAACAGAAAGCAGTACAAGTGCTTATGTTGAATTTGGCACAGTTGCCTCAGGAACAGAGCTCAGAGAGGCTAAGTGACTGGTCCTAGCTCACACAGTTAGACAGTGGCTAAATCAGGACAAACACATGGCTGGTTTTCCTGATGTGCTTACTGTTCTACCACAGTAAGTTCCGTTAGTGCGGATTTTGCCTTGTGTTAATTAGACAGGAACAGGTGAGGGGACCATGCCTTCTGGGAAGACTAGAAGGTGAGAAAAACAAAAAGGAGTGTACCAACTTAATTAACCGCTGTAACCTCAGGGAGTTTTGCAGTTTCCTGTTTAGCATTCCTTCTTCCGGGTTATTTGTATGCTAGAAAAATCACTTCTATGCTGAATTTGATGTTGGCACCCTTTAAGACTCTTGTTTCTACATAGAGTTGTAAATGCCTCGCTGATTTAAATTTTTCCTCTAAAATATTGAGGTTGAGTTTCTATTTGCTTAAGTACAAATTAAGTCGGGAAAGGAAAACCTTCCCTAATCAGAGTCTGCGGTGTTATTAATACACTGTTTTGCACCATAGTAATCAGTTGATGTGTTTGCTTACTCAAGATAGAACTTGGGTCTCCTGGCTGGGAGTTTATTGCTCGCTTATGGAAAGATTCCACAGTTGGAGCAGGTGTGTTTATAATTATACTCTAGGAAATAGAATACTGTCTGTTTATAAAAGAGGAATGTTCTGGCAGCCACTCAGATTCTTTGAAAATTCCCTGAAGAAGCAACTGTGGATCCCCTCCGCGTTGTTCCCCTGGCAACCGTCAGTGCTGGGACACCGCCGCCCTGTCTCCAGCCCCTCAGGCTGATGGATCTAGCCCTCTAAGCCGATGTGCCTCCTTGGCCTTTATCATCGATGCTGTTCTGGAAGCTACCACAGCTCCTGTGGTTTCCCCCCAACCAAGCCTTTTTCCGGTCTGCACTTCTGGAAACCTGCGGCCCACGGCTGGAGCTCTACAGAAGCTTAATGAGAATTCATGCTGGCCCAGGGTTAGGGCAGGGCCTCATATCTGAACTGCAAACCAATGTTCCAAAGTCTAAATGTGATGGGGAATAGCCCCAGGGCTGTGTAGGGCCTGCCCAGTGGCCCATGACCCCAATTGAGGAAGGATCATCAAGCTTTGATCATAAAGGCCACTTGAGCATCTCTAGAGATGTGCAATTCATGACTTGAAAAAAGCACAACGCCTACTGAGCCGGGCAGTGCTGTGAGAAAACAGAATGAAAAGAGAACAGAGGTGTAGATTTCTGATAAGAAAAGTGCATGGTATGGGGTCTTCCCCACTGCCTTCTAGAATAAAATTTTGTTTGAAACCAGGGAGAGGAGGGGTTGTTTGTTTTTTGGCAAACAAAGAGGCAGAGTCTCCATCTTTACCCCCTGATTTTTCTTTTACCCGTGGGACAGATGGGGTGGAGGAGAGAGGGAAACTCCCTGTGTTGCTGTCCCTTCCACTCCGAGCTGGGTGAATTATTATACATGTTTACACCTGTGTAGCTACCACAGAATGTTTCCATCACCCCAGAAAGTTCCCTCCTCTAGCCATTCTTGGCTTGAAACAGATACCAGCTGGTGCTAAAGACGTTCATTTATCTGACTCATATTTGAGTGCTTGTTACGTCCAGGGGGATTTGGATACAGTGGTACCCCAAATGGGCACAGGGTCTGCCATTCTGAAGCTTACAGGTTTTTGGCGGCAAACAGACAATAATATAAATTCATGCAAGATGACAGCTCTCAACCATGCGACATGTTAGAAGGGAGAAGTGCGTGGAATCTGGGGACTTCTACCTAAGCAGGGAGGCCAGGTAGCAGCTTAGGAGATCAGCTGACAACAGGTGAGTGGCCCCAACAGGTAATCACGTGAGTTACTTTCCTAAGCTATAAAGTGCTGCGCTAATCAAAGGGTTAGTTCTGGCGAGGTACTTCCACTTCAGGCAGAGGTGGTGAGCAGAACGGTAGTCCATCCACTTTTCATACATGTGTCTGTGAAAAGGAGTGGTGTGTTTAGCAAGTGTGTACTGTAGTTCAGTGGACGTGTCTGTTCCTACATTTTTGAGATGTGATTGCCATTGAATCACTGCCTCTTTGGAACTGTGGAATCTCTGGAGCCGTTGGTGCCAGCTAGCAACTTTACCCTCCTGCATTGCAACAAAAAAGCTAAACTCACATTCCAGCTACTCAGGGTGGCTGCAGCCTGCGTATGTTAACTCTTCAACTTCTCCTACCTTGAGCTGCTTCTGCAGGCAAAAGATACCATTGACAGGGAACTTTGTAAAATTCAGGAGGGATAAAAAAGGAGAAACGTAAGAGTGATTAAATTTCACCTTCAGGGGGCGTTCTCATGACGCCCAACCCAGGGTGGAGGTGTCCTACTTTTTTACATTGCTGTGAACTGCTGGGTTGGGCACCTGCCAGCGCTCAGGCAGCAGTTACATAAGAGCTGCTTTTTTCCTGGAATTTAGGCTCACTGCTGATGTGTGACCTTCAGCAGTAATTGCCAATAAATGCAGTGGAGTTGTTTACTGTTAGACACTGGCAGCCACAGAGCAAACTCATCTCAGAACGTACAGAAGCTATTATAGAGTCAGTGGAGAGCTTTTAAAACATATATATGTACCTCACTGAGATCATTCCATAATGACTGCAGTTGTAGAATTTAGTCATGTCAGAATGTGTTTTTAAAAAATGAACTTTGCTATTGAGTTCTGATGAGCTTGTTCTATAAAATATAGGTGAAACCACATCGTTGGAGCTAAATAATTTTTGCTTAGTTCTGTTTCTAAAAACAGCTGCAGTTAGTAAAGATAGTTGTCTCAGCAGATAGGAAGATTTAAGATTGTCCTATAGAAATGCTAGAAAACTTCTATTTTAGCTCAATTTTCTTTAAAGCTTTCTGTTTTCTTAGTGTGAGTTTTCAGAGGCTGAGGCAGGACGAGGCCCAGCTCATACATTTGCAAGCCCATTCACTGTTTGTTTGTTGGTCTCCTCTGAGGTTATGAGTGAGTAGAAAGAAACTCTGAAGACTGCTTCCAGGGGCTGGAGATACAAATTCCCTTTGATTTGCTGATAACTAGATCTATAATACAGTTACTTTTTTTGAATTGCATTCAGTTTCTACCAGCGTAATCCATAGAAAGAGGCGTCCCATTTCAAAGGAAAATTCTAGAAGCCCAGGGGTAGGAAGGGGATTCCTGCTGAGGGCAGTAGAAAAGTATTTACCCAGGCCGTGCTTTGTGCTGGTCTGTGATAGGCACACATGAAGTGGATGGATGGATGTGGGCGGGTGCTGTTGAGCAAACACCAGAAATAGTCACCTTAGGAAGTCTGCGTGCTCCTTTATATTTAAGAATGATAATTTCCTACATTTTTAGTAGAAATTCATCCCTTGACAAAATGCTAGGTACATTATGTGTTGCAAGTGAGTAGATCAGTGTCTTATATGCACATATTCAGTTACTACCCAAGGTACCATAATGAGGGCCTGATTTGTGGCCTCATCCAGGAAGGACACTTAGGTCTCAGTGACTTGAGATGTAATTTAAATTTCTATTTCAGAGCCAGTCATTGGGAGTCATTTTTCTGCTATGTTAGGTTTTGCTTACCTTGTCTCAAAACACTGGGAAGATTTAAGATCTCAGAGTAAATATGAAGAGGCAGTAGGGGGCAGTAGTTGGTTTCTAAGCTCAAAACCAGGCCACATCAGATCACTGTGAATCACCTGTTGGTGTGTGACTGGCCTTGACTGGAGGTGCCAGCACCTGAATGTAGTGACTGGTCCTGGGGCTAAGCAGGAATACAGAACACGGGAAATTCGGACAAGCCCATGCCCTCAAAACATTCCTCCTGAATACATGTTCACTGAGGGCTTCACCTTTCATGTAAAAAAAATAAGTGATGATAAAACTGCAACTCCATTCATTCATTTACTAAACATTATCTTTTGCTTGGGGCATATACGTTGTATTTATGTAGATCTTATTTGAACATACATACCTTATTATGCTTATGTTTATTGAAATTGTAGCATATTGCTGTAAAATAACCTTATCCTCATAGCCAAAATCATCATAGGACACAGTGCTAGATATAGGTGGTTGGTGGTTTTATCAACTTAGATACCATGTATGGCCTGGCTCCTTCCATACCTGGAAACGTTTTATGTCCCAGTGGGTTGTATTATTTAGGGAACTTGCCTGCTAGATGCTGTGAAATGAAGTTTACTGAAAATAAACCAAGCATTATTTAGTATTTGAGCTGGAAGGAATCCTAAAGAATATTTGCTGCTAGGCACAGTAGCTCATACCTGTAATCCCAGCAGTTTGGGAGCCTGAGGTGGGCGGATCACTTAAGGTCAGGAGTTCGAGATCAGCCTGGCCAACATGGTGAAACCTTGTCTCTACTAAAAATACAAAATTAGCTGGGTGTGGCGGTGCATGCCTGTAATCCCAGCTACTCAAGAGGCTGAGGCAGGAGAATTGCTTGAACCCTGGAGGCAGAGAATACGGTGAGCCGAGATCACACCACTGCACTCCAGCCTGGGAGACAGAGCAAGACTCCATGTCAAAAACAGACACAAAAAAATATTTGCTTTGTCCTCCTTGAATAGGTCAGGAGGTGGATGCCCAGAGAGGTTCAATGACTGGCTCAGGGCCACACAGAGCCAGAGCTAAACCCTGGATGAGCCATAGTCACAGGATGCTCATGCAGTGCTCTGGGGTTTTCCAATCTATTCCATAAAGGGATTGCATTTAAAAGTGTTTTTCTGGTTAGACACGATTCTTGAAGCTGCAAAGCGTCCTCTGTTTTCTTAAACAGTTTCATAAAATTTTCAAGGGAAAAAGGACAGTTACTTTCATTTAATTTTTGTTTTAAGAATTAATTAAACTAATTTTAGAACAAGCATGACAGCAGTTTAACAGAGGAAATAGAATGTCAGTACAATCGTAAAACATAATCCTTGCTGCGTGATTAAGAAATAGATATATACTACCTATGGCTGTTTATACTATCTATGGCTGTGCTTCTCTGGACAAAGAGGGCACAGCCAAGATAATTCAAACAAATGGCACGCCAGTTCCATCTTTATTTTCTTTAGCTTTTGTTTTGATTGGCAAAGGGGTAAGAGGGTAGTTCTGTGCATTCCTATGATGAATCCATGCCTACAGTCCTTTTGTTCTGATCATATTGGATCAGTGTTAAAGGATGCTGTAGTGGGAGGGGCCTATGCAAACAGTAGAATATATTACTTCTGTCTGTATCTCTGGCTGCTCTAAAATGCATGGGAGATTGCTTTAATTCTGCTTTTTCTCGTATGTTCTTTTTGCACTAAGGGAAGATAGCAAAAATGTTTACATAGTTTAATTCTTTAGCATACAGAATGTACGGGTAGAGGTAAAAATGCATCTTGGATTGTGATATTTCTATCATTTTGAAAATACCTTTACCTGTGCTCTGCTTTTACTTTTCTTCTACACTTAAGTCCTTCCTACCACCAGCACTGTCCCTCCCCACCCCAAACAGGAGGCTGCATGCTTCAGAGGGAAGTTTTCTCCCTTTGATTGATAGAGTTGGACTCATGCATGAAAGGTCTGCTGTCCAGAATTGAGTGAGCAACCCTTGTTGTCTTTGCTGAAGTAGTTTAATCCCCTGGATCGTTCTTTCATTTTCTCTATTGAGAAATAGAAAAAAGAGAGAAATCATTAGATTACATAATATAGCAGCCCTATATTAAGAGGCTTTTTTCCCTCTTGGGGATCAAACTATCAAAGGGGTAGTGTTGAGCTGGACGAAGACACCACCAGATTTCACAGTGTCACTCCTCTCATGCTTTCAACAGCAGCCCTGGCCTGCCATCTGACAGCCACCTTTTGGCCCTGAGATGAGTGTGCTGGAGCTCTGTTAGAGGCCGAGGTCACACAGTTGCAGCGTGAGCCTTGGGTTCATCCCGTGGCCTCAGACTACACCTTGCACCAGTCACGCCGCTGGTGTGTGACTTTGTTCCCAGGATGCCCAGGTGGGGTCTGGCAGTTGCAGTTGACATCTCTTCTCTGCTCCAGGCACATGTCCCTTTGGAGGGCAGATTCATGCAGTTTGCAGATGGAGTGGTGGACTTTTCTCCAGGCACACCTTTGTGAAGCCCCTGCATGCCCTATCGCTCCTTCCCCCTTATCTGCATGTTGTTTGGAGGCATCCTTTCGTTGCCCATCCATGGGTTGGAAATTATGAAATCAAGGGGGAGGGTGGTATCTGTGTGGCATGGCTGGGACAGGGCCAGGAAACCCAGACCACGAAGCCCCCAAAGGAAGTGCATGGGTGGGAAACTCATCTCCAAACTAACTCTGAGTGTAGGAGACGCTGCTTCTCCCACAGACGCTGGAGCAGGGAGGCTGCATCCCTTAAGCCCAAGCTGATGCCTAGGTCTTCTTCCCTGCCACAGGACAGATACGGAGAACAGAGAGACACAGGAGAAAGCCTAAATCCACAGCAGACATGTGGCATGTGGCATTTTCCCAGGCCTTGGGCCCCTGCTGTCATCAGTGCCTCTGCTCCCCTGAGAGCCTCTGTGGACAGGCACACTATTGCTTTCTTTCTCTGTCTCTGTGGACCAAGACACAGATGTGCTGTGGTTCTTTCTTTCACTTGCATTGTTTTAAAGCATAATTCCTTCTTGGATAGCAGTAGAATTTTTTTTCCTTCTTTCTTTAAATGTGTTCCCCCATCTCGCAGGCCAATTGTCTCCTCTAGCACAACCACATTCAGTTTGATTTGAAGGTATCCGGTCTCCTTGATTGCTGAAGCCCACTTCAGCAGGTGATCCAGCAGGGTTACCTCATCTCCGACCCTTCCTCCCGTGTTTTGTCCTTGAGTGTTGGTCTCTGGACTACTCTGTGGCTCACAGGATGCAAGTGCCATGACTAACGTGCTTCGTTTTACTCCCAACTAGCTTCCTCCAGCTCCGGATTCTGAGAACGCCACTGAGGTGTGTTGCCCCCCCATATTTGTAGCACCAGTGCCAGCAAATATGGGTGCCTCTCAGTTGTCCTGGTTGGATGTTTGAATTGTTGTGAGAAAACGTCTGTCCAGGTGGTGGCTGTAGGAGGGAGGTCTCTAGGCTGACTGGGGACAGATCATTGCTGTCGCATGTGGCTCTCAGTGTAGAAAGAAAGTCCTGAGGAGCTGGATCCAGACTGAGCATCCTCCACGTGCCAGGATATGGCTGTTGGAAAGTTCTCACTCAGAACCATCTTAATCGTGAGACGTTTTCTTAAGACGTGAGGAGATTGACCTTTCTGCTGTTATATAAAATTGACTTTGGGTCCTGTGCAGAGATGAGGCAGTTTTGAAGTTATTATAAATGAACAATAAAAAATATTTATAATTGTAGAAAAAGCTGCTAATAAACTTGTAATTTTACAATGCACTTTTTAAAATATTTTTTGAGACAAAGTGTTGCTGTCACCCAGGCTGAAGCACATTGGTGCAACCTCGGCTTACTGCAACCTCTGCCTTCTGGGTTCAGGAGATTCTCCTGCTTCAGCCTCCCAAGTAGCTGGGATTACAGGCATGTGTGAAAACGCTCAGCTAATTTTTGTATTTTTAGTGGGGACAGGGTTTCACCATGTTGGCCAGTCTGGTCTCAAACCACCTGACCTCAGGTGATCTGCCTGCCTCAGCCTCTGAAAGTGCTGGGGTAACAGGCGTGAGCCTCTGCACCCCGCCTATGATGCAGTTAAGAAAAAAAAATCTATTCTTCTTGCTGCTAACTAAACTCACTAAATGAGGGACTAACATTTACTGAGGTGTGTGAGATCGTAGAGAAGCTTTTTGTGGACACATATTTCCAAGTATCAAAATTTAATTTCAGAAACTATTCTAAAATCACAGTAGTTCAGGCTAGAATGAAGTGTACTTCATTTGAAAGAAGTCTATTGGAGGTCTTAAAAATGAAGCATGAGCAAGTGATGGAATAGCTAAGTTGCTGTGTGCATGTTTTCTAATGATCAGTGTCCCGTATCCTAATCGGAGCTCCTCACTGTGTTAACAGTTTTGGTTACATGACTTGTGTACTTGCGGGGTGGGGAGAGCCGTGGTCCCATGTCTGTGTCTGCTCAGAGGTGTGTGTCTTCTTGTCCTTATGCATGTGCTGTGCAGTGATGCATGTGTGAATCACAAGGACTTGCCTGATTGAGTCTTGCATTACATCCCCTTTTGGGTTAATGTCACAGCGTATAATATAGAACTTCCTTTTCATGATCTTTGCAATAAATTATGTTGGCCAAAAAGTTCTGTCTCTGCCCATTTTAAATGGTGCGCTAGGGTTGGGGGTATGGGACAATCGTTAAGCAGCATCTAAAGTAATCAAGCATGAGTATTTATGGGGAAAACAAAAAGCAGACTTATTCTCCTTTTGGGTAATTCTTGTCTATATATGAACTCTCAATGTATTTTATATGTGACTGATGCTGCAGATGGTAGTGTCTCCTTAATGTTGTACTTAAAATGGAATTTCTGCATGCCTAGCAGGAGCTTGAACCAAGTCCACCCCTGCGGCAGCTGGAAGACCATAAAAGGGTACGTAGTCTTGAGTATTGGGAGCTAATGATCAGTGACCATAACACCTTCATCAGCCACATACTGTGATTGACAGACAGCTTTAGTTGTTGATATTGTTAAAGCATTAATTGACTCAAGAGCAGTCACAGCCATGTGTGTAAATGAAACTAAAAAATGATTCCACCTATCATCTACCTGATCAGAGCACTGTAACCAGCTGGCTTCCAAATCACGACCAAGTAAGCTTTTCATCTGCCTTTTTCTTTTCTATGTGGGCTTTCTATTTAGGTGAAATCTAAAAAAAAAAGAAAAATTCTGAATTGACTGACGAATAGTGGAAGAAAGTTTATAATTATATTACTTAGCCACAAGAGCCACTAATGTTTTTGTTTGTTATTTGGGGTGGTTTTTTTTAGAGACAGTATCATTCTGTTGCTCACACTGGAATGTAGTGGTGTGATCTCAGCTCACTGCAGCCTCAACCTTCTGGGCTCGAGATCTTCCTGCCTCGGCCTCCCAAGTAGCTGGGACTATAGGCACCACGCTCAGCTAATTTTCTTTTATTTTTTATTTTTGTAGAGACAGAGTCTTGCTATGGTTCCCAGGCTGGTCTCAAACTCCTGGGCTCAAGCAATCCTCTTGCCTTGGCCTCCCAGAGAGCTGGGATTACAGGTGTGTGCCACCATGCCCAGCCCCACTAATGTTTTCATATATCCTTCTACCCACGTTTTTATAACCGTGAGCACTTGTGCCAACAGACACAGGCACGTTTGCATTATCATTGGGATTATTCTAAGTATACAAATTTTGTATCCTGTTTTGCATTGTATTACTGTATCTGAGTATTTGTTTTGAAAATCTTTGAAAGTTAACAGCTGCCTGAAGTTCTCCAAATTAACTGGTGGTTCATCATTTTTTTCCTTTGATGAGGAAATGAATGACTGTGTGCATCTTTGAATAAATTCCTAGAGGAGGAATTCCTTGGCCAAGGGGTAGATACGTTCTTAAGGTACTGATTGTGCCTTGCCAAGCCATTTCTAGAAGATTGTGTACATCCATGAGCATGCTGACAGCACTGATTTTCATGTTGCCTAGTTTTGGGAAAATAACCAGTTGTCCTGGTGACACAGGCTTCATCCTCATTTCACAAGTAGGAAATTGAGACTCTGGGAAGTTCATCTTGTCTAAGGTGATGGAGTTCGAAAATGACCTGTCATTTTGAAGACTGTCTTGGAAATGTGGTCATCGGTGTCTTAGAGAATTTTTCTTTCATTTTTGTGGGTATATAGTGGGGGTATGTGTTTATGAGGTACATGAGATGTTTTGACACAGGCACGCAGTGTGAAATACAACACATGGAGAATGGGGTATCCATCCTCTCAAGTATTTTTCCTTTGAGTTCCAATCCAGGTACATTCTTTATGTTACTTTAAAATGTATAATTAAGTTATTGTTGATTATATTCACCCTATTGTGCTACGAAATAGCAGGTCTTACTCATTCTTTCTGTTTTTGGTACCCATTAACCATCCCCATATGCCCCCTGTCTTGGAGAACTGATGCCTGAGATAAACGGGTATCCCGATGCACCTTTACTCTGCTCATGCCCAGGCCCCTGCCCAGTCCCACCACATCCCAAATACCTTTTGTTTTCTTGCTCTGATAGAGACATAAACTTTGTGATTTCTCACACTAGGACCAGAGATTAGCTCCAGGAAGTTGGCATTTCAGCAGAATTCAGGACATGATTCTATAGCCTTCTCCAGCTTCCTTTATCTCCTGCATTATATGGCTCAAGGCACCTTGCATTCTTATATTTTCCATCCTTGCCTGCCCTTTAGAATTATCTCAGGTCTTAGGAGTAGCTGGCAAAGGCACACAGCTGTCCCTCATGTCCTAAGCTCTCAAGGGACTTGGTATTGAATGCTGCCTATGCCCCTGAACTTTGTGATTCGAAACAGGTTCAATTTTGTGTTTTGTTTTGTTTTTTTTTTTTTTTGCCAAGTACTTGCTTTGGTGATTTTGAGCAAATTAACCTCCTTGTGCCTCAGTTTCTTCTGCTGTAAAATGGGGGTGACAACAGTCCTTATACCTTCGGACACTGGGCTGTGCACGTGAAGTACTTTGCACAGTGGCTGGAATATGATAAGGGATATTAACTTGTATTTACCTTGTGGATTGAAATATTGAGGTGGTTTTGTAGACAAGAGTAGAAGGAAGATATTTTAAAATCTAGGCGCTGCCCTCATGCTGACTAAGGTGTGAGAGGCTCACAGCTCACATGAGAGGGTGATTGTGCCTGAAGCACATGATTTTAAGTGGCTGGAACCTGGGAAACCGAAAGGTCAGTCCTCTCTCCTTTGTGTGTGGCCATGTTAACTCCTTAGTGCCTTGTTCATCACTGGCTCTCTTCCCACACAGTTCATTTGCTTATTTAGTTCAGTTGATAGAAGTGAAACTCATGTTGCTAGAGTGACCAGGGAGGAGCTTGGTTTCATTGCTCCACATCACTGATCTACCAGTTTTCATGGTTTAAATGTGACACTTATTACAAATGACTTTTCCTTGTCTCAGTCTTAGGTAATAATGTATGTGAAATTTCTGACTGAGACAAACATCTGATATTTGTTTGCATACTGTAGGTGTAAACTGCTGGAAAAAAACTGGTATTATTTTTAAAAAGGGTTGCACAGCCAAATGTTAAAGCTGAAGAAGTGACGTTATTTGAGAAGTCATTTTTTTTTTCCTTCTCCGCAATCAGATTTCTCAGCCTGGTACATTGTGAACAGCTTAGTGCTGTTGAGTAATTTATATCAGGATGATTAGGAAGGCTTTTCTCTGCAGATTTTAATTTTTCTTAAATTAAACCACTGGCTCAGAAAAACAGAATTTTCCTTGAACCCAAGTTTTCACACTAGGGATTTGCATAACTTTTTAATAATTCTTATCCATTTTCTCTTTCTGTCCCCTCTTACCTATAATTCTCAGTCTTTATTCTTTCAAAAAAGGAATTAATCTCATCTGTTTTTTTTTTAAACTTGCTTTCTGATTTTTTTCTTTCTTGCAGTTTAAGAGAGAGAGAGTGTGTGTGTGTGTGTGTGTGTGTGTGTAGAGAAGGTGAGATGAATATGTGCCAAAAACCTTATAATTAAGAGCAAAAAAAAAAGTTTGTGGGGTGGAATGTGGTTGTTTTTTTTTTTTTTTCCCCAGAATGAGCACATTTCATGATATTCTCTTATGGGGGAAAATGTACCATTTGATGCATCAGTTGCTATGGTAACTTCTAGGGTTTTACTGTTGAAAGAGAGCATGTGAGATCCCTTTGTAACTTGAGTTTGGCATCCAGGCTGCATAAATGTGGAGTTCCTGTTCCTGGCATCCACGTGCTCCTTTCATTACCTCCTACTTGCTTGATTGCAGACTGACCAGGGTCTTGCTGTTCAGCCTCAAAACCATGAGGAGGGGGGAAAAAACACCACCACCAGAAGATGAAAATCCAAGCAAGTCACTCTAGCTCCGAGTGGAATTGTGGTGCACAGACTCCAGTTGAGACCTCCTGAAGGGATGTGTGTTTGTTGACTGGTTACAGCCATACTGCCTTTGACTTGACCGCTCAACCCTATGCTCTTTCAGATTCTTGTTGTGATGGCTACATTGGCTGTCTTCCTGGCTGCAGCTGGCAGGTCTCAGTCCAGCCGTCTACCGCTCAATGTTCTCACCGTGCCATAGGGGATCCAGTTAGAGACTTAGGATGGTCAACTGCCAGTCACTCCTGTTGCTGGGGCTCAAAGTCTGTGTCGTCTTTAAAGAAAATCTAATGGATACATTATGATATTTAAAAAGGGAAATCATATTTAACACGGAGGCAACCTTTTCATTCCGTCAATTCTTTCTTGGTAGGCTTTCTTGAATGGAGCTTTACAACTTGTGCTTCTCTTATGAAATCAGCCTTTAAATCACTATGTTCCCAGTGACTTCTCCAGAGTGATGATAGTGCTTGAGACTGGAATACCAGTAAGGTTATATCTTTATACCGAAATAGGGTCTTCTGAGTCATTAAAGAATCCTGAGCTGAAACTTTTTTCCCTACCTGTGAGCAATTTATTTAAAAAGTACTTAAAATATCACAAGTAACTTAGCCATTTGAAGCAGTCTTGGAATTTTGAATTTACAGTCAGTTTAGTGGGAAATGAGTTTCATGAGCTGATAGAAGTTACCCTCCTTTGCCGAACTATGAAGAGAGACATATTTGTGGGTGGAATGGAGAGAGGAAATTTGGGATTTTTTTGTTTTCTGCACATTCATTTAAAAATCAGTCTCCTCCCGTCTACCCTGTTTATCCCATCCCAATCTGTCCCTGGAATCTTTAACTAGCAGCATGAATTAACAGAGTAGATAAACCCTTTCTGGGACTTTCAGCGATTTTGTTGATTGACAGGAGCCAAGAGTTTCCTGCCTGTCTTCTTTCTTCCTTGGTCCCTCACTTCTCCCAGGGCACTTCCCATTTCCCAGGCCCCCCCGCCCCCACCCGCGCCTTCAGTCTGCTCCCTCCCATCTTGTTTTGCGAACGCCTTACTTGAAATCTCCAGACCTATTCTCAGAGCTTATTAACAAATCTTTTTAAATTCTGCAGAGTTAGGTTCAGTTGCAGGTCTCTTCAAAAGAACTCTTTAGTCTCTATTTTAGAGACCTGCTAGATTTCAACACCTTTCCTCTCACCTAGATTTCTTCTTCCTTACCTCTCTTGATGGTGCACCAGAGGAACTCCATGCCTTGCTTCTTTGATTCTGGAAAAGAGTCCAGGGAAAATGTGTACAGCCTTTGACTTTTAGAACTTTCAAATTAGGAGGTGGTCTTGGGACCCCTTAAGAGCATGGCTGAAAGTGTAGAGCTGAGAATGCCAGAATACATCCTGCCTTCCTGCCTCTGGTTACTGGCTTGCCAGTATCCCCCAGTATTACTGAACAAATCTAAGTCTTATGGATTTTTTTTTTTGTTAGAGTAATTACAAAGAGTTATCATATCCCTGTTCAGGACTCTTTGATATTTATATATTTTTTAAGTATTACAAAAAGGTTGAAATATATACAAAAGGAGTCACAAAGGTTTCGAAAACCCTCATTCATAATTCCACTTCAGCAGCAACTGTCAACTCATGCCCACTCTTGTCTCACTGATATCCTCACTGCTTCCCTTCTCTCCCTTATTGTTTTAAAGCAAATTCCAGACAAAATGCCATTTTATCTATGTGGCTTATTTTTGATATATTTGACATCTGCCACTCATGCCACTAATTTATTTCCTATAGCATCATGAGGTTTCTGTTGTTGTTTTTGTCTTTTTTTTTTTTTTAAATCATTTGGCCCCTGGACTGTTTGTGTAAGAGAGGCTTACTTTTGGCTTATTGTATCATCTTACTCTATTACTCTGATATCTTATATTTTTTCAGACTTTGGTAATAAACCTTGTGCTTGAAATAACATTTTTATATTGCAATGAGAAGCTGACCCATAAACATTTTCAATTTGTCTTAATTTTATCAGCTTATCCCAAAGGGATTTTTGTTTGTTATTGTGAATTGTCCTTCAAAATTACTGTTCTGTCTTACCATGGTGTGAGAGGGTACTTCAGTCAATATTCTAGATTGCTACCTTTTTTAAAAAAAATCTAGTTTTCTGAGAAAATACTGAAGTGAACTTCAGAGTTCCTAAATGCTTCTATTAATAATTTATTCTTTCGCCAGCTGAAATTCAGCCAATTATAACTGACTACCCCTGTTTGTTTTGAATATTCGTCATTCAGTTATGCATTAAATGCAGAACCTCATTTTATTATCCTGTTTGAATTAAGGGTGAGGCACTCAGGCAAATTTTGGTCAACCGTTACTATGGAAACATCAGACCTTCCGGAAGAAGAGAGAGCCTTACCAGTTTTGGCAATGGCCCGCTGTCACCAGGAGGACCCAGCAAGCCCGGGGGAGGAGGTAGGCTTCGTGGTGTCATTAGCTTCATGTGTGAATCAAGTGTGTCCTATGATAGCTGCATGTTTCCACCTAATAGGTTGAAACGCTAACAACAGATGAATTTGTGTTGCAAGTGTATTTTTTAGCAACTTGTTTTGTCTTTGGTCTACCATTGAATTGATTTCTAAACATATTTTCCTGCAAACTAGCATTTCCCTGCAACTAAATATTGGCTAAGCCTTTTGCTCCTCCTTCCCATGCAGTGACCATCTTGGTGATATTTGAATGATTTGAGGGATTTGATTTTATTGCACTTTGTTCCATGGTTGTTAGGACTCATGTCTTCTCATAAAATGATGAGGATATTGGCACTCAGGATAGTGAAAGCTGCCATTTGTTGTGCATCTGCTGAGTGCCAGGGGCTTTCCTGAGCGTTGCATTCTTTATCTCATTTTCACCTCCCAGTTACTCATTATATGATAGGTGCAGTCTATCCCAGGTCCACAGATGAAATGGAAGCTTGTTAGTGGCTGGTCTGTAATTTCAACCTGGTATATCTAATTCTAATGCCCATGTTGTATACAGCCACACACTCCTGTGGAAGTTGACAAAAAAAATCCATGTACGGAAATGCTTACTTTAAATCAGTTTAAGCACAATTACAGGTAAAAGATACAAAAACATGGAAACCAAAGGTGGGTCTTATCTGGCTTATGTTTTTAGGCGAGCCAGTAGCTCAGTGCTCAAAGCACAAATGTGAGTTGTCTGATTTCCTGTCTTATGGTGATGACTGTGGGGCAGCTTCAGATCCTTGGTGGGTTCCATGCATAGCGCAAAGATACTCAGTATTCTGTAAATTTGTCCTAGCAAATGCTAAGGAGGAAGCTTGGCTTTCTCACTAGATGAAAACTGGAAGCATAGCTGCCTAGTTCATGGAGCTATGCAGGTTTCAGTGAAGATGCAGTTCTCACAGCATCCCAGAGATGGGAACTGGGACTTTCACATCCAAAAATCGATGCAGAAATTCCTCATGTAATCTCTCAAAACCATTCTCTTTACTTTCTGTAGTCAGGTCATATAACAGTTATGTGAAGCCCTTGGGGAGCCATCATGACAGGGATTTGGAAATGCAGGAGAGACTCTGCCCTGAGAAGCTGTAGCAGAGAGGATGTGCAACCCAATTTCTACCTTGTGCTATAGACATAAGGACAAGTCAAGGGCCAGCAGCATAAAGGAGGTGACAAAAGGAATTGAGTTCTGTACAAAAGGGCAGATAGACAATTTTCTGCTTTCTGAAGTTGATCAGCCCATTTCTCCGTGTGCGTTCATGTTTTAGTTATTTCCAGTAGTAATGCAAGGCAAGTCCTTAAATATGTACCTTCCAAACACAGTCAGAATTCATTCTAAATGGCATAGGTCCTGTCTTCTTAAGTATACTCATCTCCTCTGAAGCGCAGTGAGAATGGGGACTTTGTTTTGTTCACTCCTCCATCCCTAGCTCTTGGCTCCATGCCAAGCTGTGAGCCAATATTTGCTGAATGAGTGAATGAACAGAGAAGTTATATAAAAGGGTGAGTTGAGGGTTAGAGTGGGCTTGTAAGTGATCATCATAGGCTAAGCTTCCTTGAGAGTATTCTAAGAAGTGTTTGACTTTGGTGTGTTTCTTAAACCAGTTCTTAATTCTGCTGCAACTCATTGTATTTTAATGTAAGGGAGAGTCTTTGCTGGCTGGCTTTAGGTCCCTTGCTGGAAATGTATCATTCTTTTTACATCTTACCTGTCTGAATTCAAATACCTTCTCTGCTGCCGACAAGCTGGGTGTTCTTGGACGAGCACCTTCATCTCTCCATGTTAATAATCAGTACTTTCCTTGTGGGATTGAAAGGGTAAAAAGAGATGAACACAGATAAAACATGTAGTGCATAAAGTGTTGGTACATAGTAAGTATGCGGCAAACATTAGCTGTTCTGATTGTGTTTAGTAAAAATAATATTCCATCTTCCTAGGGGGAGGTTCTGGATCCAGCTCTGTGAGCAGGGGTGAGATGAGCCTGGCGGAGGTTCAGTGTCACCTTGACAAGGAGGGGGCTTCCAATCTAGTCATTGACCTCATCATGAATGCATCCAGTGACCGAGTGTTCCATGAAAGCATTCTCCTGGCCATCGCCCTTCTGGAAGGAGGCAACACCACCATCCAGGTAGGAGAGCAACTTGGCTGCTGGTGTGGCATCCCTGCTGAGCCGGAGGAGAGTCTGTTCTGGGAGCCAGATGCCTGGGGTGGTTGTTTGGGAGACAGCTCATTCTGAGGGCACAAAATTCTGTTTTGAAAAATGAGTTCTACTGGTATCCTGCTGTGATCATTTGGTCATAAATCAGATTTCGTTCCAAAACATGAGTTACATTTGAAAACTGATAAAACGCTGAGAATATGTAAAGGAAGTTGGCCTAAGATCTAGGATATAGTGGGCACGCCATAAACGTTTGTTGAATGAGTAAATGATTGCATGAAGTTTATTTACAGTTTGTATCCACAATTGTAGGAGATCTCATCACAAGATGACCAGAAGAGTTTAACTGTGTGTGCTATTTAGAAGACTTAATTTTTATGTATCTATAGACAGTGCAGCTGCTGCTTACTAGAAATTTCTCTACCTTTTAACTGAAAGTTTAACAAAGCCAAACCAATTTGAAATAATAGAAGCCAGGCTATATTAGTCAAAAATGAATAGATACCTTTTTGAAAGCTAGATATGATATATATTTAAAACTAATAATAAAAACTCAAATTCTATTTCTAGTTCACTTTTTATAGATGTCCTTAAAAAACAATTTTCATGATTTTTTTCTTTCATAATAGTCATCTTAGAATAAATTTTAATAATTCATAAATAACTTTTATGTACAGTTCCTTTAAATATTCTTCATACCTCCTTCATGTACTCTTCCTTCTTTGTTAGCTCTCTGAATAAGATGTTTTTTGGACGTGTATCTGTGTACAGACTTGTATACACGTACACACACATATATTTTGATAAAAGCTTTATTGAGATATAATCCACATACCATAAAATTCACCCTGACGTATATATTTGACCTGACATATTCTTGGCCTTGAATTGAAATTCAGAGTCTCGGTTAATGAAGTCTTGGTTCTTTGTGCAACTTTGAAAAGGGCGTTTCTTCCTGTGAGTCACTGTGCCCCGGGCCAGGGTGCCTGGCTTGGCAGGTGCAGCACAGGTGAGATTTCAGTCCCTGCTTGCTTCTCCAGCCAGCACCCTTGTGCCTTGGCACAACCTGTGCAGCCAACCGTAGTGGCCCCTTTCTGTTGCCTTCCAATCCCCACTTGCCCCAATGTACAGTTTTGAAGTTCATTATCACGCGTTGAACCGGGCTGGGATTTGTGGCAGTCAATTAGGCACCTGGGCCAATGGCAAGGCCCACTGCTTATCTAAGTTTTCACATGGGCATGAGTCGTACACGTTGGGATTGCTTTTTATTTTGTCATGTGAGTGTGGGTGAGTCCTGCAGTCCTTCTCATCACTGGAATGTTGCGCAGTCACTGCTGTGTTCCGGGCTCCTGTGTTGGGATGGAAGCAGAGCTGAAATGTTCCTTGTCTTAGAACCACATGATTTCCTGTGATGAGAGCAGTTGAACTGAATACTCATTGAGCCCTTTCTATGTATGTGTTGCTATGCCAGGGGCGACGGGGCAATGGTTTCCAGACATGGGAGCCAGTTCGTCTGTGAGAATTTTCTCCAGGCATAGTCAAGTGTGGAAGATGAGGACAATGTGGTGAATTTATCATAAACCAATGTATTCAGTTTGAAGGCCTGGCCATTTTATCCTGAGATTATATCTCTCCAACCTTTATTTTTAGCCACAGTGCCTTCTTCAATGAAATGGTGTTGATTATGAATGATAGATTTTTTTTTCTATTAGCCATATTAGAAGTTGGAAACCCTAGATTGTTATTTCTTCCCTTCCCCAAAGTTTAAGGCTTTACTAGTTTGAGAAATCCCAGAATCTCAGTCTTCAAGAAATTGAATCTCTAAGAAGGATACAAGGATACATAGATGTGCACATAGGAAGCTGTGTCTCAAGGATGTCATTTAGTGCCCTCCAAGAAGTAGAAGTGAGGCTAGGGAACTACCAAGGAAGAAGAATCAGCATCTCCCTGAGGAGTCTGCAGAAAGTCTTTCAATGAAATGAGCTTTCAAGGATGGACATGGGACTGAAAGGTGGAAATTGGGCATGGACCTGGGGCGTGAGGAGTCTTTGTTATATTCTGTGGAAGAGAAGGCCCAGAGGTGTGAGAACAGCAACTGGGTTTCCGGAACAGGGGTTGGGTCTTTCAGACGGAGGAGTGCTGTGTAGAAGTGAAAAGCCTTGGATGGGAGTTGGGGTTTGTATGCAGGAGCAGCGCAGCCCTCCAGGGGGCTTCAGAGCTGTGATGGAGGACTGTTCACCTGGCAGCATAGGACAGGCAAACTGAGGAAAGCAGGGTCCAGAGGAGGCAGTCTAATGCTTAAAAAGTTAACTGGAAGTAACTTAGGGAAGAACTGATGAGAACCTGAACTTAAATCTCTGATAAAAGAGGCCATAACTTGGGAGAGGATGTTTTCTCATATTGGCACAAGACAGCTCTCTGGGTGCTGGAAACACATTCAGCCTCTTTGGGTGGTAGTTACGTGAGTGTGCACATGTTTAAAACTTAGTGATCATGTCCTTTGCTGAGACACGGCTGGAGCTGGAGGCCATTATCCTTAGCAGAATAACACAAACAGAAAACCAAATGCCGCATGTTCTCAGTTATAAGTGGGAGCTAAATGATGAGAACACATGGACATTCAGAGGAGAACAACACCCACTGGGGCCTTTCAGAAGGTGGAGGGTGGGAGGAGGGAGAGGATCAGGAAAAATAACTAGTGGGCACTAGGCTTAATACTGGAGTAGTGAAATAATCTGTATGATAAACCCCCATGACACAATTTTATCTATGTAACAAACTTGCAATTATACCCCTGAATTTAAAAGTTTAAAAAAGAAAAAAAAAAAAAAACAACTCTGAGCCATATGCTTAAAATTGGTGCCCTTTACTGTACCTATGTTATATGTCAATTAACAAATAAAAGAAAGGACGGTGGGGAATAAGAATCTGAACCTTGCTGGGACTAAAGGTGTGGGGTTGAGGGACAGGAGGTCATGAACAGAGACCCTGTCACTCCCTGCACCAGGCCTACGCCTGGACCCACTGACTCTTGGTAAACGTTGGCTGAAATGGCACCTGAATAGATGTGGGAGAGAAGTCAGAGGTCCCAGTCGGCTCTGGGCTTGGCATCGGGATGACCAGGTGCACGAAGTCACCATTAGTTAAGGACTAACAATGAAGTGCAGTGGGTGACAGAGTCTGAGGGCCGCCATTGCTGAGGCTTCTGGGGAGATGATGTCTGTGGCTCTGGTGAGATGTCGTGTTTTCCACGGAGCACTCCTGATGGTGACGGCCAGGCGCACAGAAGCTGTTTTTCCTTTGAGTTCTTTATCTTGTAAAGTAATTATGAATATTAGTTTCATGTTTTCACACATTTATTACTCATACACCCAGGCTCCAGATGAAATGCCGCTATGAAGTTACAGGGGTTCAGCCGCGTGTGAAGCAGGGCTGTTTTCTCTTAGGGGTACTCAGGGGTGGTGTGGGGGCCTGTGGGCCCATGGCAGAATGGAAGGGTGTTGCTCTAAGGGGCTGCACACACATGCTCTTTTCTCCTCCCTGCTTCTGTGACCCCTGGGGGGGTCCAGTCTAACCCCCTGTCTCATGGGAGGCCGATGGTTCCAGGAAAATGTCTTCTAGCCCCTTGGCCCCAAGCTTCTCTTTCTCTGGAGAAAATGATGTGGAACTAGGGTTGTGTCTGGGGCCAGTTAAGGACAGGAACCCTGAAGTCCCGGGGGAAGTGATTCAGAGTTTTGTCTTGCTGTTGAGAAGCTGGTTCAGAGTAGTAAGCGGCCAGCTGGGAAGTGAGCCTGACTTCTCAGCTGAGACTGCAGTGCGGCAATGAATGATTGCTAAGGTGCTGTGCTCCACTGAAGACGTGAGGGGTTCTGGCCAGAGCTGGTAGAGCATGGTCACTTCCTGTTCATTGCACCGTGGAGGGTCCCAGGAAGGGAAATGGGTCTGTGGTCAGGTGGTCCTCTTGAGATCCATGTTTCCTAATGACAAGTGGTAGAAAGGGGAATTGCAAGGAAGCAGGCAGGCCTACACGGTTCCAGAAATGTATACAGTCAGCTCTCTGTGTTTGTGAGTTCTGCATCTGTGGATTCCACCAACTGCAGATTTAAGATATTTAAGGGAGGCCAGGCACAGTGGTTCACACCTATAATCCCAGTGCCTGAGCAGGCTGAGGCTAGTGGATCACTAGAGGCCAGGAGTTCGAGACCAGCCTGGCCAACATGGCAAAACCCCAATTCTTCTACAAATACAAAAAATTAGCTGGGTGTGATTGTAGCTACTCAGAAGGCTGAGGCACCAGAATTGCTCGAACCCAGAAGGGAGAGGTTGCAGTGCGCTAACATCGTGCCACTGCGCTCCAGCTTGGGTGACAGAGCAAGATTCTGTCTCAAAAAAATAATAAAATAAAATGTTTAGAGGTAAAAGCAATAAAAATAATAATACAACAGTAAAAAGATAATACATATATTTTTTAATGCAGTGTTAACAACTCTTTACCATCCCTGGGCTTCCGTTCCCATGTCTGTCAAGTATAAGGCATAAATGGACTCCCAGATTCCCTGCAGCTTTGAAACAGGTCATTTCAGCAATCATTAGATATTTTCCCCCAGGGAGTCTTAGAACCCAGTGGTGATGGTCAGCTGTTTCCATTTCTGAAGTCTTCCCTGGCTTCTGGAAGTAATTATTAAAAATAATGGTGATTAGAAAAACCTTACTACGTTTACATTGTGTTAGGCATTATAAGTAATCTAGAGGTAAGTTAAAGTATACACAAGGATGTGCCTAAGTTATAGGTAAATACTACACCATTTTATTGCATCCTTCGGTTTTGGTGTCAGCAGAGGTCCTGGAACCAGTCTTTCACGGATATCGAGGGACAACTATATTGCCTGTTTGAGGACAGACCTGCAGAAGAGCCCTTATGTTTAGTAGCACCTTCCTTCAGGATTCCAAACATGTTTCAAATGGAGAAGAAGAATGAGACCTGCTTTCAAGTCCAGTTTTGTGTGAGATGAGGGAAGTTACCCCTGGGCTTCTGTTTCCATGTCTAGCGTGTGTGAGGCGTAAACGGACTCCCAACTTCCCTGCACCTTTGAGTCAGTACATTTCAACAATCATTGGGTATTTTACCCCAAGGAGTCTTAGAGCCCAGTGGCAATGGTTAGCTGTTCCTATTTCTGAAATCTTTTCCTGACTTGTGAGAATAATTATTAAAAATAATAGTGATTAAACAAACCACCGTGCATCCATGCAATGGAATAGTAGTCAACAATAAAAAGGAATACATTGACGAGCGCAAGATGTTGGATGTCTCTCAAAAGCATTATGCTGAGTGAAAAACATCAGTCTTAAAAGGTGACATACTTTGTGGTTTCATTTCTATGACATTTTGAAAGGGCAGAACTCTTACGTTGGATAACAGATCAGCATTTGCCAGGGCTAGGCAGGAGGGGAGAATTTTACTGTAAAGGAAGAGCACAGAGGCGATGGAACCATTATGCGTTCTGCTTTCAGTAGTCACAGGAATCCACGTGTGTGTGAAAAATCATATAGCAGTACACCAAAGAAAGTCAATTTGGCTGTATGATAATTTTAGAAATTATAAAAGTAAAAAAACATGATCATGACAACCAGCATTTATTAAGTGCTAACTGTGTGCCAAGAATTATGCATAAGGGCCTTCCATGTATCATTTCATCTAATCTTCAGAGCCTCCCTATGAAGTAAAGTGCCATGATTATCCCTTTTTAGAGGAGGAAACCAAAACTCAGAAGAGTTAAGGAATTTACCCCAAATCATACATGCATTAAGTAGCAAAGCCAAGATTTGACCTGGGTCAGCCTGGCACCCCAGATTCCTCACTGCCTTTCCTCGTGGCTTCATTCTTCAGGGTGATCTGAGGTAGGAGGTCAGGTGCTTTAGGAAGCAGGCTGACTTGGCTCCTTCTTACAAGGTAAATAATTGTCATCTCCAAAGGCAGGGGCATGAGAGGTTTGGAGACGGGTTCATGACTGCAGAGCTCAGAGCTCAATAGCAAGGACAAATATGACTAGTATACAGTTTCATCTTGCTTGGCAATTTACTGCTTAGAAAGTCCTTTCATCCAAAATATCTCATTTGCGTCTCTCTTGCCCTGTGGGGTATGTCGGACCTGCATTATCCCCATTATAGAGATAAGGAGACAGAAGCTCAAGGAGGTTATGACTTACTCAGAGCTCCAGAGCTGGACAAAACCCACAATAAAATATCCTGTATTTCTTGTCCCTCCCACCTCCACCTGTAGTTATCTGTCACTGAGTAACTAACCACCTAAAAATTTAATAGCCTAAAGCAATGGCTATTTTGGTTCCTGGCATGCTTCTGTGAGCTTGGGCTCAGCCGGGTGGTTCTTTTGCTCTGTGTGATCTTGCTGGATCTGTAACCATCAGCGGGTTGACTGGTCTTAGAACAGCATGGCCTCTTGTATGACGGTGGCAGTTGGTGCTGGTCCTTTGCTAGGAGCTCAGCTGGGGCTACTGCCTGGAGTGCCTTGGTTCTCCGTGTGGTTTGGGCTTCTTAGAACATGGTGACTGGGTTCTGAGAAGCAGTGTTTCAAGAAGCAGGAAGAAGATACTAGCCTTTTCAAAGCCTGGGTTTAGAATTCCTAGAATGCCACTTCTACCACAGTCTATTGGTCAGAGCCAGACATGAGGCCAGCCCTGTTTCAAAGCTGGGAAGAAAAGCTCCACCTCTTGTTGTGAGGAGGGCATGTGTATAAAAAGAGAGAGGGAATTGTTGGGGACCACCTTTGGGGACTGGCTCCCTCACCACCATCCCCATTATAATCAATTGAGCCCCTACCATGGGTCAGCCAGGCCCCCAAGCTGGATGCTACAGCTGCAGAAAAGGGGGATACCATTGTCTCTGCAGTTGAAGAGTTTGGATCTCCCTGGATGCTCAATCTCTTTGCAAAAATGTTGACTCTTGTCTTTCTCCTTTTGGATGTTGTATGAAAATCCAATCCTGCCTTAAGGATAAGCTCACTGGGAATCACAGCACTTCAGAAATGCTAGATTTCATTGGTCAGACCCTAGAGGACTCCACTGATGGGAATCCACAAATAATGACATACAGTGCTTGCTAGGCACTCTCATGGAGAGCTTGCTCCCTTGTTATGAAACCCTGCCATCCCTTACATCATCACCTAAAGCCCTGAAATGCCTGGAAGCCAAATACAGGTGACTTTGCAGTCTGGCATAATGGGCTCCCAGGAGTGGTGTTCCCAAGTCTCCCAGCATCTTCTCTCCCTGCCCCAGCTTCTCCGATGGTGATAACATCTGAGGAGAGATCTTGCCTCCCCGACTTCTCCTACCTGGCTGCCATCAGAGCAGGCTTCACATTGAACCCTCTGCTTATCGGAACAAGGAGACAGTACCACAGCCCATGGATTTTCCAGAAACGGGTGACACGTTGTCAGGTGACAGGATCACGCTTGTCTTGAAGAGAACTTCCTGCTTTCTTTCTCCCCACTCTGGTGCCGCCCGCTTCCTGCCAGCCCCCAGAAGAAATATTTCCTTGTGGCTTGATGTTTTGTAGCAAGTGGGAAACTATAAAATAAGCATTTGCTTATGAATTAATTTTTGGCACATACGGGGCTCAGCAGGGCTCCCGGCACTTTCATATCCGTCCTTCGAGTCCTTGCCAATTTCTGTGTTCCTTCCTCCTGAGATGTTCCCACCAGTGCCTGGGGGAAGTTCCCTTCGCTTCCTCTTCCTTACAGAAGGACAGGGGCTATCCTTACCTGGAATGAAGACATGGAGAGGCTATCTCTGGACATACCTAGCTTTTTATTTTTGTTTCTTTTTAAGCCAATACCGATGTTTTGGGATACATATGCTAACGTGACCATAGAGAACCTCTTAGCACATGATGGGGATAGATAGTTAAACATTTTTTTGGACTAATTGCTTCTGGTTGCAGAAGCACGGGGAATTTCATGTATCAAATGGCTGCCCACGTCTATTCCTATGCCAAAGTCTAGTCTACAGACACACCCAAAAAGGGTTTTCTTTTCTGCACGTAAGCAGCTAGAGATGGAAAATGTGAGAAGTGCTCCGTCAGGAAACTGGCCTGCAAATTCAGCAGAGAGAGCAATCCCTGGTTCGTGAGGTCTTTCCTATACCACACTTTTTTTTTTTTTTTTTTTTTTAAGGTTGGCTTAAGAAATCAGCCCAAGAAGCGGTGTTAGATAGGAAGTCTCACACCCCGTCCAGAAGAAGTCATCGCTGGGATACATTGGTTGGGCTACCTCTGACCCCAGTTAGCAGAGAGATGAGGGCAGAAAGGGCAATTTGATTTGCCTCTGCTGGAAACAGAAGGCCAGTTTGCGAGGAAGAGCAGCCTTGGTTTGACAGGGCAGTCACCTGAGGAGGAGGAAAAGACCGGTGTGTGAGCAAGTTACGTAAATGGGTGTTGTTTTTGGCAGGGAAGTCAGGAATGAGTCACTTCTGAGCGGTGTTTTCTAACCTCAGGTTTTATCCATGTGGGAAAGGAGTGGAGCCAGCCGTGGAGTCAGGGTAGCTCTCCTCCTGTATGTGGGGGTTCGAGAGCTTTTGGCATTAAAGAGAGAGGCAGTGACTTGTCCCCAGCAGGCATCCCCAGAGACACTGCCTTTCCGGTGAAGCTGTGAGGGGTCAGGACAGAAAAGCCGCCCCAGGTTGGCTCAAGGACCAGCTTGGCTCCTTTGAGAAATGGTGGCGTAAAGGTTGGGGACTCAGGGAGGACCCCCTGGAAGGAGAGAGCCTATCACATGCAGGAACTTGGCCTCCAGACCAGAATATTTGTGCTGGAATTCCAGCTCTGCCCCTGCCAACTTTGAGTGACCTTGGGGTTTGTCAGGGCCACTTTGAAACTCAGTTGGCTCATCTGTAAAATGAGGGTTAGAAAAAAATCTAGTCCCTTCCTTATGGAGTTACAGAGAACGTGGCGGTAAAGTGCATGGTCCAGTAGACATGCAGACCTGCTGCCAGGGCTACTTATTTTGTAGTGTGGGTACAGCCTGGGTTCAAGTCCTGCCTCCTCCATGCCCACCTCGGGACTCCTGGCAAAGTCCACCTCACTCACCCCATTGGTTCCTGACTTGGAGACCAGGATGGTGACAGTTCCCACCTCAGAGAATTGAGATGGTTTCACATAGAAAGCACCTCATGTGGCATCTGGCTAATACAAAGATATCAAAATGAAATGGTTCTTATTTTCATTTATTCATATATATTTTTAAGAGATGTGGTCTTGCTAAGTTGCTCAGGTTGGACTCGATCTCCTGGGCTCAAGCGATCGTCCTGCCTCAGCCACCCGAGTACCTGGGACTATATTGGTGCTGGCTGCCATGCTCACCTCTAATTAATAACATTTTTATTTATTTTAAATACAGCTGTATTTTATGAAATTTGTTTGCTGTCTAAAATCCTACTTCGGATATTTTCTGTTTTTGTACAGTGGTTTATCATCCAGCAGGCCTGGGAGATGCTCTGTTTTATGCTATTTTCACACTCAATTGACCCAAGTCCTTCTGACTATATATTAAAAATGATTTTAAAGCTCCAGGATGTTGGGAAATTTCATTGCCTTGGGTACTGGTTATTTAAGTTGGTGCAAAAATAATTGTGGTTTTTGCCATTGAAAGTAATGGGAGACATTCTGGGGTGAAGCAGAAAGAAAAAAGCAATCTAATCACTTCTTTGTGGTTTGAAGCGATCCCTGGCCTGGGCCACTGTCTTGTCTGTTCTTTCTGCCTTTCCTTTTTTTCTTTCCCTCCTTCCCTTCCTTCCCTCCTCCTTTCTTTGCCTTTGGCCTAAACACCTCACACCCTTCTTCACCATTCCCAGGAAACTGGAATGTCATTGAACAAAAGTCCTTGAGGATGATTGGTCTGAATCCAGGTCTTAAGGAAGAAATTGAAAAGTAGTTACATTCTTAGGTGTACCAGGCTTGAGCAAGCTCTCCTGCAGAGGAAGATGGCAGCTCCCATAGCTCTGCCCTGGTCATCTTTAGTGCAGCTCTCCAAGTGATGGCAAACACTAGGCAATGCATGCACCTACTAGCATTCAGTTTCCCAGTTCAGGGCAAGAAATTACTGCTAGAATTGTCAGCATTATTCATCTGTGAGTCCTTTCAGTTTAGTTATAAAAGGCACATTCCCTTTGAGTTGGTCCCAGGGGAGAGTGTGCATCCTGGTTCGTGTTTCCAGAGGAGCTGGAGACCCAGTGTGATTTTTCTTCTTTCCTGAGTAGCAGAGCCAACAATATGGGCAGAAGTAGACAGTTATGTACATCTGCTTGTCTGGTCTTCCATGAGAGGACTGCAGTTGTTGGAGGGGGAAGGGGAAGGGGAAGATATTTGGAAACAGAACGTTAATCTCCTTCCTTCCTGTGAAACCTATAAGCAGGAATTTGTTTCTAAGAGATGTCTTCAGAGGAAACCTCAGGTTTTCCACTGTCTCTAAAATTTTACTAAAAGTGCAGAGAAAAATGACAGAGAAGGCTCAGAAATTGTAAAGTGAGCCGTCAATCCATTTTATCCCACTCATTCCTTAATGGTCCAGATACTCCTTATTTCTCTTCTTTTGGGTCTAGCAAGAGGTCTGTGTTCTTTCTAACTTTTCTTAGTGACTTCTTAGTATGGGACGCCTCTTGTGAACTGCCAGGCAGAGGATTGGTCAGTCTTCCTCTGGAGGTTCAGGGATTGGTAAAGGGTAGCCCCCAGCGTGGAAAAAAATCCAGTTAGCCACCTGTGTTTGTAGATAAAGTTTTATTGGCTCATTGCTGCAGTTTTTCCTTTGGGATTGTCCTAACTGCTTTCCTGCTTCAAGGGCAGAGTTGAGTAGTTGCGACAGAGACTGTGATGACCCTCAGCTCAGCGTGTGAAATGTTTACCATTTGACCCTTTGGAAAAAATGTTTGTCCACTCGAAGGTTTGTTTAATCTTTACTACCTAGATGTTAAACTACTTAAAGGAAAGAACCACAGTGTTTCCCCTTTGTTCTGTGCTCCTCACCGCCTGGTATGTCAATTTTTAAGTAAATATTCACCAGATGAGCAATATCCTAAGTCCTAAGATATGTTGGCTACTTACTCAGCTAATAAATGGGAATTCAGGGAAACAAAGGTCTGCCTCCCTCCCTTCCTTCTTTTCTTTCTTTCTTCCCTCCCTCCCTCCCTTCCTTACTCTGTCTTGTCTTTTCTCTTTTTTTCTTTTTTTTTCTTTCCTTCCTTCCTTCCTTCCTTTCTTTTTTCTTTCTTTCTTTTCTTTCTCTCTCTCTCTCTTTTTTCTCTCTCCTTTCCCTCCTTCCCTTCCTCCCTCCTTTCCTTTCCTTTCTCTTTCTTTCTTTTTTTTCTTTTCTTTTCCTTCTTTTCTTTCTTTTTGGTAGGGGCAGAGAGGGTTGTTTTTTAGAAGACTTTTTCTTTCCTAGAGGGACCTCTGCTTTCCCTGCATAGCCTCTGCCGGGATGTACTCCATCACCCCTGTTTACTCCCTTTCAGCACAGATATGGGAGGCAGAAAAAGCAAGTCATTCCTTAGAGAACTGTGTATGTGGCCTGAGAGTTTAGATACCTGAGATTACAGACTTTTGATCTGTGAGCTCTCTCTGACTGTCCTACCCCAAAGCATCGCGTTTTCAGGTTAGTCACTTTCTTATGGCTTAATGCTGTGTGCTATTTCTGTGCCTCCTACAAATGTTTTCCTAGTGGTAAATGCATGGACTCCTCAGGGTATATACAGTTGACCTTAAAATATCTGAAATGTTAGAGCCCTGTCTCCAGCCTGTTTGCCTTCTTTTTCTACCAGCGCCCTTGGGTACTGTCATCTACTCCCAAGGCCTCCAGCAGCCGTTTATGCCAACAGCTCCCGAAGATACAGCTCCTGGTCCCGCCTCTCTGCTGATTTCTAGATTTCTGCTCAAATCCCTGATGAGCATCTCCACTTGCGTTGGCTCTAAATTAGCAGGACCGCATGACATTGTCATCTCCCTTCCTCCATTTCATTTGCCCTCTCGTGTTCCATAGCTTTGTCAGTGGACTCACCACCAGCCCTTGGGTACCCAAGCTAGAACCTTTGCAGTCATCAGACTTCTTTTTCTCTTGCTTTTCCTCAGGAACTAATCTGTGCCCACTCTACCTCCTGGGAGTTTAACCATGGCTAGGACTTACAGTGAGCCACATAGCTGGCGCTGTGAAGTCAGAGTAGCCCAGCTGGGAATGGAGGAGCTGGGGTTTGAAACTAGGCCCTGTAGCTTCAGGGCTCATAGTCTTGACCACCAGCCTTGACCGCCTGCCAGCCTTTTCGCCTGGATGACTAAGATAGCCTTTTAATGGCTTCCCTGCCTCTGGGCATTTCTCTCTTCCACGTGGTTGTCAGTGGTGGCCCCCAAACGGAACCCTTCCCACCTGCTTTCCCGTCTGAATAGCCTTCTGTGGAGTATGGAGCCCGTGGCCACCCAGATGGAACCCGTCAGTGCCCTGCGTGGTCTGGCCCCGCCCGGGTTTCTCCACTCACTCCCCCACGCTCATTGTCCTGCAGCTGCAACTCACGCCTGCCAATCCCCAGTGGGGCCGTGAACTCAGATGCCTTTGCTTCATGTGGGATATGTCCTCATTCCCTTTCCTGGCAGGCTCCCCCAGCCCTGGTGGAAATGTCTCCTACTCTAGAAACTTCCTCTTGATCCCCTGAGGCAGAGATCATGGGCTGTGCTTCATTTACTGTGGTAATGATGGAGCTTGACTGTAAGACGCGAGGGGGCAGAGACCAAGTCTGTCTTCACCCTGAATCCCCTTGAGGAGCCTCCACATGTGCTAGAGGAAAGGTCCTCAGTATGTACGTGATGAATCAGTGTGGATACTTCTACTGTATAAATGATTCTGGGAATGCACTGAGATAATATGTGGAAGGCTCTCAGCTCAGCTTGGAGCTTAACACATCGTAACAGGTCATCCATAGCAACTCTGCTTACTTTTTGCTTGTTTATCTTCCCTCAGCCACTGACTCACCCAAGGGTGTACTTCCAGGATCAAGTCTCCATCTGACTCCCCAGCACTCAGACTGTAAATGAAGAAATGGAAGTTCTGACCCAATGTGGCCACCATGTTACTTTAGCTTTCTTACCGCTTCCGAATAGAAACATGAGATTGTCAAATGTGAAATTGTGTTGTTGATGGTTATTGCCATTTTAAAAGGGACCTTCTTTAGGTGTGGGAGGGAGTTAAGTTGATTTGAGCCCAAATACATCATGTCAACTTGAAGAAACAGCCTTGTGATGCCAGCAATCTTTTCTTCTTTATAATAATGATGGACAGTAGTGGTAATAAGTGCTCATGTGCCAGGCACTAGGTCAGGCGCCCTCACCGCACGGCCTCATCCACTCTCCCTGGGGCTCCTGTGTGGTAGGTACTGCTGTGACTCCTTTCTGCTAATGAGGAAAAAGAGGATCTGAGAGGTCAGGTTACATGCTCAAAGCCACAGAGCCAGCTGACTCGTTGTGCGAGGGTTTGCTTTCTGCCAGAATGTGAGTTTGTAGCCTCTCTACACTGCTGCCTCCCTAAGTGAGAAGCCTCCACCTATTTCCCAGGCACTGACCTGGTGCCTTTAGGGACCTTGCATGTGTTTGCCAGGCAAGCTGGAATTCGTGGCTTCACATTTTGTTGTCTTTGGTAGTGGACTCTTCGTGGAAGACATGGTATCCTCCTCATAATCAGAAGGAAGCTCAAATGGTTGGTGTGTTTACTTTGTTTATAAGCTCTGCCCGTGAATTGTGGAGGAGGAAATCATGAAAGACTTTTCCTTTCAGACTAGGCATCTCGTTTGCCAAATGACAATGATATGTGCTATATATGCACTTCCAGCAAGTTCCAGGTTCCCAGGTCTTAGGAAAGTTAATGACAAGAAGGCCATCCTGTAGAACTTCCTCACTGTGGGAGAGATTGATAGCAGCTCATCTAATTAGGACTCTTATGAAAAGTTAGATTAATGGCAATTTTTGTTTTTCACTTGCATCTAAAGAAGCATATGTTCTTTGGCATCATGTGAGGATTATTAGATCTCAGCTTTTGCCCGTTTTGCTCAGAGAAGCTAAGTGTACCAGATACTCCCCACATCTGAGTCTTTACTGGTTGAAGAATATTCACATTTTGGGGAAGGGAAAGGAAGGAGGGTCTTCGTGTTTTTATAAAGTGCCCAGCACTGTGCACGGTGCCACTAGGTACTCTATCCTGGACTATATGGAATAGTCGCAATTACAGATGAGGAAACAGAGTCTGAAAAAAGCCATGTATCTTACCCAAAGTCACCCAGTTGGCAGAGCTGGGATTTGAATACAAGGTCCTCAAAAGTGTCTCAACTTTCTGCCATGCAAGCCAGCCTTTAAGTTGCATGAGTCCAATGTGAAGGAGCTGTTCAGTACCCTGTACCTACTCAGGAGCTCTGCGCAGTGGAGAGCAGTGTCTATCTTGTTTTCGTTGGGAGTGGCAATAGGCTGCACTTGTTATTTGATCTGAGAAGCAAGTAGTCACTGCTTGCTTAGCCAATGAGTTTTAAAGGTAGACCTTTAACATGGAGTGCAATGGAAGCAAATTTTGTTTGATAACAATGTACGAGCTTTTCCTTAATTTCCACTGGTGTCCTTGTGGGTAGCTTCCTCAGTACAGTCAGAGGAGAGCTTGTGCCCGACATAAGAAAAGTTCTTCCTCAGTTACTCTTTCTGTAGGTTTTCTGGAATTCCTTTTCAGAGTAAGAGTGAAGGCCGGGATGCACTGCAGATAGCTATTGCAAACCCCTCTACTATTTCCAATTAGTGGATACATGTGTGAGTTGTATGCCTGTCTTATATTTACAAGAGGAAGTATCCCTTTTAATTTTATTTTCACACCAAAAGCCCAAGTGTTAAGAGAACACGGTGTTTTAACACTCCCTCGGTTATCAGCTGCAGAGCGGAGGTTGTATATTGTCACATACAGTTTCTGGAGTATATGTCTACATTTGTTACCTGGCAACATTGCTGCATCAGGACGTGAAGTTGTACTGGTTCCTACCAGACCCTCACTGTTCATACCGTAGAAGGCAGAAGTTGTTTTCCTCCGCAGGGATTTAGAAGAGAAGGCACAAAGCTAGTGGGGCTTGGCTGACAGATGGGCTGATGCGCTTCAGTGGCGTGACCCAGAACCAGGCGCTGGGCACAGGATGTGGACTCTTATCCCGTCCCAACAACGGCTCCCTTGAATGCTAGGTCTGGTTCCTCACATGTCAGACAAGGGTTAGTATGAGGTATCCTTGAGTACCAGTTAGTGATTCTTTATCTTCCTAAAGTAAAAACAGAACAAAAAACTTTTGTTCTGGTCATTTTATGAGTCATCTGAGCACTTTCAGTACCGTATTGTCAAATAGCTAATACATGGGCATCTTTAAATTGCTCACATTTGATACCCAATTCCCTGCCTTAATTTATGCATTATTGTGTTTTGGACCACCTGCTAGCTCTGATGAGAGAGGAAATACCATTGTAGAAGTGACAGCCAGAGTATCTCTTGCTGAGGTAACCCTCTGAGCTGACTATAACCCTATAGGGTATTTTGTCTTTCTGATACACGGTGCATTGAAAACACTGTATATAGAATTTTTTGAATGCTTACGTGGGGCCTCCATATGCATTGAGGTATTTGTATCCCCTCCTACCTTCCACCCTACCTTCCACTCCCACTGACACTTAACCCTGAAGACATTTGCATGTGAAACTTTGCATTATAGGTTTGAAAGTCCTCTCAGTTCAAGCCACACATTCTAAGATTCAGCAAAAGCTTATTGAGACCAAAGGCATTGAATTCACCCGCACCTGTAACGTTTCTTGAAGAATGCGTGCTAGGGAAAAGTTTCCATGGTAACTATTTTAAAAAGAGTTTTGTAGCATCAACAGGTTAGACGTGAAGTCAAAATCATGGAGCTCAGCAGCATACCCTATCAGCATGCACTCCTTTCAACCACCCCCTAACAAAGACACTGAAGCAACCTGTTCATAAGCCCTGACAGGCACTGGAGGGTCTAGCCAGGTTGGGCTGGATTTCAGGGGACCTGATTTGTGTTTCCCTGTGCAGTGCTCCTTTCCATTAGCATCTTTAAGGAGGAGGTCTTTTCCATCCACTGGACTCTTATCCTCCTGGACTCTTATCCTCATGCTTGTTAAGGAAGAAAAAGACAATTGATTATGCCTGGAGGGTATTTAGAAACCGTCAGTTACCTTTGAATATATCTGTGGTGCTCCAACCTCCTTTAGATAACCCAAGATGCCATTTTAATGATGCTTTGCTCTTGGGTAACAAATTTACTCCTTAATTTTCATCAGGAAGTGTTCTAAGAAGAAACCACAAGATTCCATACCTGCTGTTGTTTTTTTAGAGCTAATGGATTTTTATTTTAATCCCCTGAGGAGGACTTGACCCTGAGGGTTCCTAACTTGGACGATCATGCAGAGCACCCTTAACTTGGAAATCTGTATCCTGCTGTTTAAACTTTAAGATGATTCCTATCTGGATTAAAGTCCTCAACCAGCAGGCCGAGGCAAACTCTAAAGAAAAACAAGGTCATGCTGCATTTTTTTTTGGTAAGCACAGGAATCAACAAAGAGATGTTATATAACTTCTATTTATATCCTCCTTGCTCACTATCTGCAGGCAGACAAGAGTCGCTGAGAAGGGATTTAATGAGCTCTCTGGGTTTGCTCACCTTCCTGAGCTGGTAGGAACCAGCTTGTTCTCAAATGCGTCAGTAAAGAATCTGGCTGTGGGTGGGCGGCCAGGGTAGGTGGACTGAGTTGTTGCTATGGTGTTTTTTAATTCCCCTGTCTCTCAAAGATCTCACTCCCCCCTTCCCTGACTCCTTCCTTTTGCCCCCTTCCTTCCTTTCTTTCTTTCTTTCTTTCTTTTTTTTAAATCTATAAGCTTCCTTGTTTCTCACACCTACTCATGATTCTTGGAGCTGTCTCCAGAAACAGAATATTTTTCCCTCTCCTTCCTAAGTGCTCAGTCCCCCATTGTGAGGCCCCAGAACATCAGAAGTTGTTTTCTAAGGCATATTTTTCCACCCTCCCCTATTTGTTTTCTCATGATTTTTTTATTACCAACCCCTCCATCAGAGGGACCTATCCTAGGAGTCTTCCATCTCGCCTGAGAGAAGTTTCCTCTTGCAGATTCCAAATTCAGATTGCTCCAAAACCAGGGGAAGCCTGTTGGTGGTTGGACCGTCGGTATGGCCTGGAGGAGAAGGGCTGTTTGTATTTCCGTACATCTTGCTTTATCCTCTTGCCCTGGGTGGAGTGATGACATCTCCATCTCCTCTAGTGCGTTATAAAATAGAACCACGTGAAAACAAGAGAATGGGTTTACCCCGCAATGATAATTCCCGGAGCTTGGGTAACTCCTGTTACCTGACGTTGCAGGTTGAAATTAATCAGCTTGCATTTAATTTAAAAAGAAATTGCCGCTCCATCAGATTCTCAGCATGGAAGATGAATGCACCTTGCTGAGAACCCTGTGGCAACCCAGGGAGTGGCCCCCTGCACCCTGGCCAGCCTGGTGGTGGCCACAGTCTTCTGAGATGGCTCTGTGTTGTTCATCACATTCCCGCCAGAGCAGAGGCACTTAGAAGATGTGAATAGGGAGGTCAAGATGGAAGTTCTTAGAAAAGAATATGTGGTTCCATGAGGACAGGCTGAAAAAATTTTTAAAAAGCCAAACCCACCCCTGCCTTGCCCAGAAGTTGTGCAATCCTTAATAGCAGTAGCCTGTTTGAATAATCAAAGGCAAGCTGACTTCCCTTTATTAACTTCTGTTAGAGTCATCTGCATAAAATATCCCCAGATTCCAGACCAAGTAGGTAATTTTTTTTTCCCTCTGAGTAACTGGAGGGACTTTCCCTTTGGAAATCTTCCAGCAGAGTTAACTTCATGGTTGAGACTGTTTTCTCCTTCGAAGGTGCCAGCAGCTAGATTCCCGGTGCAGGGACAGGGAAGGTGCCTCATGTACATACTTGGACCCCCCACTTCCCTGAGAACTGACTTGATATTTACAGTTGCCGCCAGTTCTCCTGCCTTGACCCTCCTTTTCACAGAGAAATCTATGCCTGCTCACATTTCCTGAGGTCCTCTGAGTTCTTTGAAACTGTCAGAGGCTCTCTCAAAGTTTCTACCAATTTCCTATGCCTGGGTTTTAGACTTTTCATCAAGATGGCCCTGACACTGAAGGGGATAGTCCTGTAAACCCTCTGAAGTCTTCAAGCCTCTTTTTTCTCTTGGAATTCAGGACTTTAAAATACATATATTTTATTGCTCTTCGAGGAGGATGTGTTTCAGTTGCCCTCACCTTACGGTATTTGAGAAACGTGTTTTTATTAGCCTCTTTGCAACACAAACCCACAAACTGTTCAGCCCAGAGCTTGTATCTATCAAGTCTGGGGAGGGAGCCAGGTTTGGAGAGGTAAGGTAAACGAATGATCATCCCTCCTGGGCTGTAGTTAGTAATGCAAGCTGCTGTGTCACTGGGGCCAGGGTAGTTAATAGTTAACTTGATGAATTAAGGATCCCCAGCCAGGCTGAGCCCATCACAGAGTTATGCGCAAAAACCGGATAAGCCCCTAGAGGTGTCAGCGTTGGCTGGTCTGCGGTGTGCTGCATTTTCCCACTTAGCAGGACTTTGAGCTTTCGCATGCAGGGGTCTTCTGGCCATAAAGTTTTACTTCAGCTGCCATCGATGCAAAGCTTGGCTTGAGTGTTTTGGAATTGCCCTTCCTTCAGGATTATTGTTCATTCATTAATATAGTACATTTTTTAAAAAGAGAGAGAAGAGGTCTTGCTGTGTTGACCAAGCTGGCCTTGAACTCCTGGGCTCAAGAGATCTTTCTGTCTCGGCCTCCACGGTAGTTGGGACTACTGGCTTGTGCCACCACAGCCGGCTTAATGTGGCAGCTGTTTACTTACTGAGTACTTCCTGGGTGTCAGGAGCTGTATACGTTGGCATTAATACAGTCAGGGATGACACCAGCATAGCTCCTGACCTCCAGGAGCTTACAGTCTTGTGGGAGAGAGAGCTAGGAAACCAGCTCATAATCAGCCCAATCACAGCTTCAGAGAAGTGGGCTTGGGAAGCAAACAGGCCAGGTAGGGTGGTCAGGGAGGGCTTCTCCAGGGAGATGTCACTCAAGCTGAGACCCAACAGATGAGAAGGAGCCATGTGAAGAGTAGCAGAGGGCAAGAGTATTCCAGAAGAGGATTGGTGTGTGCTCGGCATGTTGGAAGAATTGAGTGAAGGAGGCCAACATCGTCTACCCCATGGCTGTGGGGGGTGCAGAGCTGTGGGAAGTACCTGCTCCACCAAGGTGACGGGCTTGTCATCAGGCGGGGGCCGGATGAGGTGATCTCCGTGGTTCCTGCCAACCCCTTCTCAATGCTTTTAAAGGGCACCAACTTGGCTTGGGCCTGTCCCCTGCTTGGATATGCATTGCTGCTGCCAAAGCCCTAATGCACAAAGCAACTTTACACAGATGAGTGCTGTGTCATCTCACCCTGCCTTGCTCTAGCCACTTGGCCATCTGTTCATCTTACTGTCAGCTTCCAGGGATGCTCTCTGTGGCCATGTGGAAGTTACCTGGTGGGCCGGCACACAGCAAAATGGGCCTGCAGGGTGGGGAGACACGAAAAGTCCCCGAGTGTTCTGCTCGGGGCTAGACTCGGCTGTACCTGAGACTCGGTTGAGTTGAGAAGGACTGGGGGTGACTGCAGGGTCTTCATCAGGGAGGCACTCACTTTGCCTGATGCTTTGTCATCTGTGAGCCAGTGTCCTTGCCTCCAGCTTGCCAGGGTAGATTTATTTTTTTCAACTTCCATGGCCAAGTGTCCTTGTCACAGGCGTGTGGAGAGCAGAGAAGGGAACGTGGCTGGTGTTAGACAGCCTGCTGGTACTGTGCAGGCTCTCACCTGTTTTCTCTCCTGTACTCATTGCAATAGAGTCTCAAGTGATTGTCCTCCTCCTCCTCCTCCATTACAGATGAAAACACTGAGGAAAGAAGTTAATAAATGAGCTGTCCAAACCCACCCAGTTCCTAAGTCACCCCTATGCATACCTTGCTAAAGATGCAGGATAGAGATTGCTTTCACTGAGCCATGTGACTCTGCACAAACACAGAAAGTGGATGGGGCAAGGATTATTATTGACATCAGTATAAATTTCAAGTTGAATTCCCTGGGAACTTTGGAGCATTGAGGACTGGAAACATTGGTCAGTGTTGACTCCTTATTCCTCAGGTACACAGAATGGAAATAAGACCTGGGGAGTTCGTCCCAGAGATCGACTCCCCTGACCCTGCAGCTCCTGTTCAGCCCTCACTCTCCTTGATGCAGATTGCACCCCCATGGGCAGGGGGGAGGAATAGCACCCACGTCACTGCTGGGTCCTCCACGCTGGACCCTCCTCCTAGGAGGAGGACTTCTTGATAGACTTTTCCAAGCACCTGTTGTATCTGTCTTTTCAGGGTTCATGGGACAAGGTGGAGGTCTGATGAGAAGGTCTTCTTGTCCTCCCGGCCACAGATCCCACAGTGAGCATGTGGGCGAGCGGAGACAGGACTTGAGAGTTTGACATGAGCCACCAGAGGATACTTGTCATTGAATCATAGAACCAGTCCTGGAAGCCACCCTCAGAGGCTGGCATGTGTCTCCTGCGGCCCAGACTGCAATTGACATTGTTCATTTCTTCTTCTCCAGTTACACAGATGTTTGCGGACTCAGATTTTAAAGCCTCTCTGAGTCCTTGAACAAAAGTCCTTCCTGGGATCTAACCAAACTCTCCTTTGCTTTAGAGTACCTTTTTAGAGTACCTTTTTGGTAAGCCTCATGTTGGCTTGAAGAGGCACCAGAACACCTTCTTGCCCTCCTGGAGAATTACCAAGGAGCTTCCTATCACAGTCTTTTTCCATTTCAGGCAAATTTTGAGGTTGCATCTATTTTATGTCTGTTTCTAAGGGTATCGTTGATTCGACACTCTGTCTTTGTTTTTTCTGGAGACTTTCCAATCTTCATGACTTGGCTGGAAGAGACAGACGGCTGTGTCGTGTATCCCCACAAAAGATACTGGCCTTCAGCATCTGTTTGATCATTGAGCCCAGAGGAAATCTGGAGTCTCCTTAACTTCTTGTTCCTGGGTCTGGGCCACAGGGTCCTCTGGAGTGGTGGCTGACCTGCTTCTCTGAAATCTGGGTTTACTGTTAAATTTGCTGGAAACAGCGGTTGCCAGCAGCCTACCTATACCATCAGGGGCTTCGTAAGATAATACCTTAAAAATTTTTTTTTTATTTAGGATTTACAGTCTGCGGGGTGAGTTGGGGGTGAATATATGTGAAACTGTTAGCATTCTGATCCACACGGGGTATGGGGTGAACCAATTGCTTGACAGGGCAGAGCTTTCCCATTAAGTGCCAGTTTCCATGGGTACTGGGAGACAGGAAAGGAGAGCTGTTAAGCTTTCTGTCTCAGGAGAAAGGTGTTTTTTCCCCAATTAAAAATGTATTTCATAGACATGGGGTCTTGCTATGTTGCCCGGGCTGGTGTTGAAATCCTGGGCTCAAGCGATCCCCACCTTGGCCTCCCGAAGTGCTGGGATTACAGCTGTGAGCCACCATGCCTGGCCCTGAAAAGTGTTTTTAATAGAACACGTTGGACTTTGCTGCTTGAAGAATGGACTTCACCTTGAAAATCATCATGAAGATCCCCTGCCTTGGCCTTGACCCTGGAGCTTAGGCCCCTCCCTAGAGCCCAGTGACCAGATTAATCAGAGTGAAGGGCTCCTTGTCTTCCACCTTTTCTCTCAGGTGTCAGGCATAGCGACTGGCCTCTGCCCTACCCTTGCCTGGCAGAGTAGTTGAAACTGGTTTGTCTCTCACTTGTCAAGAGGTGACTATACAGTGTGGATGAGGGAAGATCTCATTTCAGAAAAATGAAATTGAAATGTTGATGCTTCTCCAATACAGACTTGCTTCATTTAATCACTTCCTGTCTACTTGCAAGTCTATATTATTTCTGAACTCATTAAAGCTGGAAACATCCTGAGAGAGTTTGGTAAACTGAGATCCACAGATGTTGGCTGGTTGAAAGTCATCAGACCTTGCAAAAAAGTTTCTTCATAGGGTGCGTGATAATTTATGCCAAGGCAGTGTTCAATTCTGAATGCTCATTCTATTAATTATTAGACCCTTTTCAGAGGTCAGACATTTCCTGAAGTCAGGAATGGTTTAAAATGTCGGAAAATACTTTATGTTGAAAGGCTGGAGCCTGTCTGAGAGGAAGGTCTGACACAAGCTTGTATTCTGCCTTTGAGTGTATTAAACTTTGAGAAGTGGAAGCAACAATGCTTATCTCTGCACATGCAGAAATTTGAATGGCTTCTATAGCTAGTGAAATTTCAGCCAAATTTTTTTTCACTTTTACTTTAGGTTTGGGGGTACACGTGAAGGTTTGTTATGTAGGTAAACTCATGTCACGGGGGTTTGTTGTACAGATTATTTCATCACCCAGGTACTCAGCCCAGTACCCAGTAGTTATTTTTTCTGTTCCTGTCCCTCCTCCCACCCTCCACCCTCAGGTAGACCCCAGTGTCTGCTGTTCCCTTCTCTGTGTTCATGAGTTCTCATCATTTGTCTCCCACTTATGAGCAAGTACGTGCGGTGTTGGGTTTTCTGTTCCTGCATTAGTTTGCTGAGGATAATAGCCTCCGGCTCCATCCATGTTCCCACAAAAGATATGATCTCATTCTTTTTTATGCCAGCTAAACTTAAAAAATTTCTACTTTGTGACAGTTAACGAGAATTGCTATTCATTGTGTTTTTGCTGTCAACTTAGAGACCATTTGACCTACCAGAACCAACTGGAATTATCACACTAGTCTTTGGCCATTTACATAACACCCATCTCCTTTCTGGGTTCACCTATCTCACCCTTCCCTTGAAAGGGGTATTATTGTTAGACAGCTGTAGCACCTTGCGTCTGAGTAGTTCTTGGTAGTCATCAAAGTGTTTTTCACACCTAATGCTTCTTAACAACTTTGCTGGACCCCAGCTTCCATGTGATGCTGACATCACAGGTGTTAAGACCCTCATTTTTCTGCTGAAGAACCCAGTGCACAAATGAGATTACGTAAATTGCCTATGATCACATGGCTGGTTAGCAAGGAGCCAAGGCCAAAATTTAGGTTTCCTGACTTCCAGTTCTCCAGGCACTCTCCGCCTACCCAGGTGTGTTTTATTACCTAGTTCATGGTTCCTAGTCTTTGAGTTTTGATTGTAATCATTGGTTTCTAGAAAAAGGACTCCAGACCCACAGCAGTGATTGTGTGACAGTGGTTTTGTTAATAATTTATTACCCCAGCCCTGGCAGTCCTTCAACTTGCAGAAGGGGATTGTTTGGGAGCCTGTATTAACAAATGTATTAAACGTCATGGGAAAGTTGAGGTATTCAAATGTGTACCTTCTGCTGCTATTCTTTAATGTCAGAGGAGCCTGTTTATGCCTCTGAAAGACCTAGGGGGTAGGGGTAGAGGTAGGATTGATTATAAAATGCCAAGAGATATTCAGAGTGGGACAGACTCTTGCTCAGGAGAGAGGCGTTTAACAGAGCAAGGGGTTGGGGATGGGGCTGAGGCATCAGACAGGTGGGGCTTGGGTTCCAGGGCACTCATTAGATGGATGACTCACCAAGTGACTTCTTGGGGCCTTGATTTCCTCATCTATAAAGTGGGAATGATAATGGCACCTACCCCATTGGGTAGTTACGAGGATTAAATGAGATAATGCATCTGAAGCACCAAGTACCCGGCAAACTGGAAACATTTGGTTGCCGTTCGCTGTAATAAAACTGGCAGAGAGGGTCCACAGGGAGTGATGAGTTCCCAGCTTCCATGTGATGCTGGTTCCCAGCTTCCATGTGATGCTGACATCGCAGGTGGTAGACCCTCATTTTTCAGCTAAAGAATCCAGGGCACAAATGCGGTTAAGGAAGACAGCCGGGGTAAGCCCCACCTCTTGGTAGCCACCATCATTGCTCTGTCACCCAGAGTATCTGTACAAGCTGGGCAGGAGTGGGGTAGTCTGGTTGGAGATGTCCCCTGAAGTCCCTGAGACTCCCAGAGTTGATGTGAAAAGAAAAATCAAAGATGCCCACAGAGAATTTTCCTCAGCCCGTGGAAACTCAAGCTTTGGCTCACTGTCCAGCAGCCACATTTTTCAAATTCTTGGCCTTATCGTTAGAACTTAAATCATTTTGCAGCAGATAAGTGAGCAGCTGTGGTGAGTGTCCTGGGCTGGATGGGTCAGGGCTGAGTCTTACGAGGCAATTAGATGGAAAATCCCATTCTTGGGATTATCTCAAGGCATAGAGCAAGGGCTACTGAAAGGTGGACCAACTGGGGATGGAAATGCCTTTCTTTGGGGAAGGATCCGAGTCCCACAGCCATCACTGTGCATTGGGCTGCTCCCCTGAAAGCCATCCCCACTCCTGCCAGGCTCCACCCTGGAACATCCATCTCTGCTCCCTACCACTGCCCTGTTCTGTGGCTGAGACACCACAAAGGGGCTCCTCCCCCAGAATGGTCTGGTAGCCCAGATAGGGACAGGTAGGCTGGCTCACATTCCAGGGAGCACCAGGATCCTTGAACTGCGAGACCTGTCCTTTCCCTTGAACTTCCTGAATTCTGGGTAAGATGGCTTCATGAGTATGTGTCCAGGTCATGCAGAGAACTTATCGCTTCTATTCTCCCCAGGACCGCTTGCCCACACAGTTTGATTGGGACTATGACCTCTTTCTCCTAAAGAGAGGAGTGTCCCCCTTTGAACTAGGTAATAAGACACACCTGAGTAGTCAGAGAGTACCCGGAGAACTGGAAGTCGGGAAACCTAAATTTTGGCCTTGGTTCCTTGCTAACCAGCCATGTGATTGTGGGCACCTTAACCGCATTTGTGCCCTAGATTCTTTAGCTGAAAAATGAGGGTCTACCACCTGCGATGTCAGCATCACATGGAAGCTGGGAACCAGCAAGGTTGTTATGAAACAGTAGGTGTGAAACATACCTTGATGACTACCAAGAACTACTCAGATGCAAGATGCTATAGTTGTCTAACAATAATACCCCTTTCAAGGGAAGGGTAAGATAGGTGGATCCAGAAAGGAGCTGGGTGTTATGTAAATGGCCAAAGACAAGTGTCCAAATTGCATCTAGTGATAAATCCAGGCCCTTTGTCTTCCTGCTGTCACCAGGGTGGCCGACACTGTCTGCTAGCCCCTAACCTCGGGTGGCTCTTGTTCCTGAAGTGAGGCAGGCTCGTCATAACCACGCTCCAAGGCTTTGCAAGGACTTGTGAGGCTGGGCGAAGGTGGGGGAGCCAGGCTAATGAAGCAGCATTTTATTATTTTCAAGACTGATCTGCAAAGGTAGTTTTCTTATTCTTTTAATTTAAGACCCTGATTCATTGGTCCCTCTAGAGCTTAGTCAACCCAAGGACCAAAAACTGTCTCCTTGACAATTACCAGAAGGTGAGGATGTAAACTCAGGTTGTGATTTCAACCAGTCACACCCCAGTGTGGTCAAAAGTAACTGTCTTGAGCAGTCAGGAGAGGGAGTTTCTGTGTGGCCCTGGCAAGTCCCTTTTTCTTTCTGGACTTCAGTTTCCTTATCTGTGAAATGTGGAGGGATGGATGACGTGGGTGGTTTTCAAGTGCTGCTCTCCTGGAGTTCCAAGGAGTTTCAGTGGGAAGAGAGAGGGGACCCTCTTTTCTATGCTTCAGATGGAGCAGTTTTGCCTTTTCTCTTTTATCTGGGGCGGTGGGGAGGGGGTTCTTCATCTAAGATGGTGTTTGGGGACTGGAGAGGAGCACGTTCCCCTGCTGAAAAAGGCGTTTGGAAACTGCTGAATCCAGTGCTTCCAGCTGCAGGGTTCTGTGATCTGTGTTCTCTTGCTCTTTTGTTGTGGGTGAAGGTTGGCTGACAGCAGCCACGCCCACTTCCCTTTTCCCCTGCCCAGTGGATCCAGGATGGAAACGGCCACTGCTGGGGTCACTGCCTCACCCTGTCCCTGCCCTGGCCTCTTCCTTAAAGCATGTCGGGTCAGACCTGTCATCAGGGATGTCTGGGACTGGCGCTGAGGGTCTGCCCCCAGACCAGCTTCGCGTCTTCTGCTTTCCCAGCCTTTGACTCCTGCCTGACCGCTGGGCAGGTCGTCCCTGTTGGTTCAACATGCAGGCAGGAGGAGGGGAGTTGGTTGTGGCTCTGCCACAAGTCACTGACCTCTCCTAACCCCAGCTCTCTCATTTATAATGTGATTTATGAATGATGGTATCTGCCTTGGCAATCTCTGAAGACTCTGGTGAGACAGCTTATGTGGAAAGGGAACAAATGTGACTTGGAGATGACTGGAGGGTGAGGAGAGGTCGGCCTAGGGGCGGGCAGATACCGTTCCCTCTGGTGGAGTGGCAGCCTCAGAAGGTGGCACGTCTGCAGAGTTCCCAGCTTTCTGGGAACGAAGCCAACTTTTTGTTACCTTTTTGTAAAATTATTATTATTGTGATATAATTGACATATAATCATAGGCACAGATTTTAAATGTAGACTTTGATTAGATTTGACAAATGTTTTTATATCCATTGTACTAGTTTTCTGTGGCTGCTGTAACAAATTCCTACAAACTTAATGGCTTAAAGTAACCGAATGTATTGTTTTATAAGTTCAACATGAGTCTTACTAGACTTGACTAAAGCAAGGTGTTGGCAGACCAGTGCTCCTTTCTGGAGGCTCTAGAGGAGAATGTTTCCTTGCCTTTTCCAGTTTCCAGAGGCTGCCCACATCCCTTGGCTTGCGGCCCCTTCTTCCATCTTCAGGTTTGGCAATGGTGAGTGGAGTCCTTCTCACATTGCCTCTCACCATCCTCCTTTCCTGCCTCCTGCCTCCACTGCAAAGGCCCCTTGTAATTATGTTGGGCTCACCTGGGTAATCCAAGCTCATCTGTCTACTTAAAGGTCCGTGATTAGCAGCCTTTGTTCCACCTGTATCTTTAATTCCCCTTCACGAAGTAAGGCAGAATTTTAACAGGTTTTGGGGACTAGAACATGGACATGTTTTAGGGGGCCATTCTGTTTACCATACCTGTGACCCTAATCAAGATGTTTCTTTTCTTCCAGAAAGTTGTCTTATTCCCATTGATAGTCCTTTTCTACTCACAACCCCCCACCCCCAGAGGCGACCACCATTTTGGTGTTTTTTTCAACTTTTGTTTTAGATTCAGGAGGTACACGTGCAGTTTTGTTACCTGGGTATACTGCGCGATGCTGAGGTTTGGAGTACGAATGATCCCATCACATAGGTAGTAAACATTGTACCCAACAGTTTTTCAACCCTTGCTCCCCCAAGTGTCTGTTGTTCCCCTCTTTATGTCCACGAGTACCCAGTGTTTATCTCTCACTGATAAGTGAGAAAATACAGTATTTGATGTTTTGTTCCTGCATCCATTTGCTTAGGAAAATGACCCCCAGCTGCGTTCATGTTGCTGCAGAAGACCTGATCTCATTCTTCTTTATGGCTGTGTAGTATTCCGTGGTTTATATGTACAACATTTTCTTTATCCAGCTCAGCGCTGACGGATACCTAGCAACTACCATTTTGATTTCTCTCACCATCAACCTATGTTTCCCATTCTGGGCCAGGTTGATGTTGAAGGGCTGCCTCACACCTGCCAGGTGGGGTGGAGTGAAAAGTTTGGAAAAGTAAAATCTCTGATGATTTGCTTTTGGTCCCGGTGAAGAGTGATGAATTGAAAGAGGTTCAGGGAGGGAGGGAGGCATGTAGTGTGTGGAGGGACCCTGCTTCAGGAGCCTGGGGGAGGGAGGCTGTGCACCCACTACTCTGCTCTCAGCTCCCACCAGCCCTAGGGAGACACTCCTGAGGAGGACACTCCACTCCCCGCCCACGCCCTGCAAATGTGTCATTATAGAAAGAGGCTTAATGAACAGGTCTATGCCTGTGTGGAGGGGCCTTGTCTCTCTAAGTCTAGTTCACATCAGGTACCAGAGGGGGCAGGTGGACGCCTCCAGCAGCCACAGCCAGCAATTCCAGAAGGCCCTCCTTGAGGACCGCTGCTCCTCTGCCTCCGTTTGCTCCCGTGGCACACCCCTTCCAAGAAGTATGTTAGTTCTTTACCCATACTACCATCGTGTTTCACTTTTCCTCTCACAATAGATACCACTGCATCTCTTCTGGAAACCCCACTTCCTCCTTCGGGAGTACGTTTCTCATTTTTTTTTTTTTTATTTCATGGAAACTGAAGTCTCACTTTGTTGCCAGGTAGGCCTTGAACTGAACTCCTGGGCTGAAAAGATCTTCCTGCCTCAGCAACCAGAGTAGCTGGGACTCCAGGCACGCACCCCAGCACCCGGCTTGGAGTATCTTTATTTGGCTTCTCAGTCAGGGGACCTGAACCCTAAACCCTTGCCTGTTCTTTCTCTGTTGTACCCCTCTTCACCTGGGCATCCTGGTGAGATTGCATTCTTCATAGTTGGGTATCCTGGGGCTGTGCTAAAACACTTAATGTGCACTGTCTTTCAGGGTCCCCTGATCTCTCAAAAGGAATAATAATGGTAACCAGCTCCATGGGTTTTTGGGTGCGATAACATGTGAGGGTTTGCCTGAGTTCCTGGTACCTCGAAAGCAGTCAGTCAGTGTTAGCTTTCATGTTGCTGTGGTGATCTCATTGAGCCTTCATAATCACCCATGAAGTACAGTTATTGCCCATTTTGCAGATGAGAAGATTCGGGTTTCAGAGACATCGTTACTTTGTGATACTTGCTGGTAAGCGGTGGAGCTGAGATCCAGGCCTTTCTGACTCTGGAAACAGAGCTCTCACCTTGCTGTCCTGCCCTAGCTGCTCACAGGGTTGCCTTCACTTTGGGGTTTTCACATTCTACTAATGTAATGGTAGTAGAAAAACTAAATTAACACCATCGGTGTGCACTGTCCTAAGCCCTTGGCATACATCGTGGCAGCCCTTCCGTGTGGATTCAGAGAAGCTGGGCAGTGTGCCCAAGGCCACAGAGCCAGTGGGTCAAAGACCTGGGACTCACACCCAGGCAGTCTGACTGCAAAGCCTGCCCTACTGATTCCTCTGTTAAGAAACGTCTTCCCAGTGTGGCAATTCCTCAAAGATTTAGAACCAGAAATACTATTTGTCCCAGCAGTCCCATTAATGGGTATGTACCCAAAGGAATATAAATCGTTCTGTGATAAAGTTACATGCATACATATGTTTATTGCAGCATTCTTCTTAATAGAAAAGACATGGAATCAACCCAAATGCCCATCAGTGATAGACTGGATAAAGAAATTGTGGTACATATACACCATGGAATACTATGCAGCCATAAAAAGGAATGAGATCATGTCCTTTGCAGGGACATGAATAAAGCTAGAAGCCATTATCCTCAGCGAACTAATGCAGAAACAGAAAACCAAACACTGCATATTCTCACTTATAAGTATGAGCTGCAAAATGAGAGCACATGGACCCAGGGAGGGGAACAACACACACTGGGTTCTGTTGGGGGAGGTGGGGGTTGGGGGACAGCATTAGGAAAAAGAGCTAATGCATGCTGGGTTTAATACATAGGTGATGGGTGGGTTGATAGGTGCAGCAAACCACCATACATTTACCTTTGTAACAAACCTACACATCCTGCACATGTGCCCCAGAACTTAAAAAATTTTTAAAAATTAAAAAATTATTTGAACAGAATAATAATAAAGAAACACCTTCCTTCCTTTGAGGCACTGGTTGTATTTCTTTTTGATACCAAGAGTAGTGTAACTGAGCACACCTCTCATTTCAGCTTGACCTCAGCCCAGCCTGGGACTCTGAATCCTCACTCCCATCTTCTAGTTTCCAGCCTATTCTCTTTTTGGTGTTCTGTGCTTACCGGTGTCTTCTAGACCTTACTGTCCATTTTATGATTTTATTGAGCACGTTCTATCGATAAAGCTGCTTCAAACCCTGCACGACTGAGGACTGGAATCAGTAATGCTAAACAAACCTGGTGGCCGTGGCAGAAACACACACAGCAGCACAGCGTCCTCAGTGCCTGGCCCTGTCTCATCTCATAAGAGCTTCCCTTACACTGACCCTAGCAGTTGACAACTGTTGGGTCACCTGGCTGGCCGTCAGACAGTGCAGTCTGTAGCAGGCTATCTGTGTGTGTCGTGTGGCACTGCTATCAGATGACAGATGACGGGCTTTATTTATTCATTTACTTACTTACTTGAAGGACTTTTGTTTTCTTGAATGACCAGATTGTCCCAGAATGCCTTTAAAGCTGCTTCTGTGCCATGAGAACATTGTTGGGATAGCAACTGAAGTGAATGGTCCTGCGCAGCCGCCTTCTGATGGGCTCTGGCTTTAGCAAGTAGTCCCCTGTAAGCCCGCATGGGTGAGATGTTGGATGGCCTGTCTTGGTGGAAAATTCAGTCACCATAATTAGGTGGCGTCAGGTTGCATTCTTTGTCCCCACCCATCTTCTCTTTTGTTGATCTGTGGGTTCAAGAGCTCTCGAAGTGAACAACTGGAAGTTGGTTTCTTGTATTTGAGCAGTTTTCTAGAATTCATTTATTTTGGAGATTTATTTGTCATGTCCACCAAATATAAAAAGGATCTGACTGTGGGGAATGGGGCATCCAGCTAAGGGGAGCCATAAAGTGTTGGGTTATATTCATTCTTTTATCAAATAATCATGGAGTGCCTTCTATGTGCTGAGCCTCTCTAGGAGCAGCTGGAAACCAGTCAGGCGAAGCATTGGCCTTCATAGAGCTTGCACTCTGCATAAGACACAGAGTAAGCAGGTGAACAGTCAATGCAACAGTGCAATTCAGAGGGCTTGATTCCTGTGCAGAAGATAAAACAGGGCATGGAGAATAAGCAGTAGGCTTGGGAGCTGCTGTAGGGGCAGCCTCACTGAGCAGATGGCATTGGTGGTGAGACCAAAAGATGAGTCGTTCTAGCCATGGGGAGAGCCGGGAACATAAGAACAGGGCAGTGATATTGAGTGTCTGTTTAGCAGCAGCCTCCCGGGTCACTTTTGTAGAGATAAAAGGGTATTTAGTTAATAGTTATTATGGTGATTGTTGGATTACTATGTGTTTTCCTCCTGTGGCTGTCAATTTCATGGGGGGAAGGTCTAGGTTCCTTTTTGCTCACCGCAGCTTCTTATAACTGGCATAGTGCCCACCTCGTGACAAGTGCAAAATAAGTAGTGGGTAGGTAGGTGGGTGGTTGGATGGATGGATGGATAGGAAGATGGGTGGATGGATGAGTAGGTAGGTAGATGGATGAGTGGATGGATGGATGAAAGAGCAGGAAACCTAAAAGAAAAGAAAAAAGGCAGTAAAGGGCAATGGAGGACACTACAGAGTTAGCTTGGTTCCAGAGTGGGAGTCGTGAAGGCCTCAGTGACACACAGGATGACAAGGCTAACCATAGAGGACGTGGTGACTTGTGTCCTGGCATTTGGCAGTGGCTGGAGGGAAAACCAACCAGGGAGCACAGGCAGGAAGGATGGGACCTGTTCTGTAAGAAACAACCAGAGGTAAAGAAGAACAGTTAGGGGGAGGAGAAAGGGCATGACCACAAATGTTTGTCCACAAAGTGTGTGAGTCAATGGCTGGAAGAGTCACAGTGGCTGAAGGTGCATGTCGACCATTGAAATGTGGTGGTTCCCTAGGGCGCTGCTGAATCAGGCATTGGGGTGTGTATGGGTGAGAGTTTCAAGAGGTAGGGGCCTTCAAGAAGGTGATAAGATTTAAATTATTTCTGGGATTGGAAGCCTAGGACTGCCTTCTGCAGGGAAGTGCCATCTTTCCAAATGGGAGGATTTGAAATTGGCAGGAGAGCCACGGGGAGAAGCAAATATATTGTTTGGAGCTTTGTTTTATTTCTCTGGAAATGACCGTATTGTATTTTTATGTAAATAATTTACAACCGTGTGGTGTTTGCAAAGGGGTGAAAAGCGAATACTCATAAATGAAGTTGAGACACCATATTGTGTTTTTATATCAATAGTGTATACTATTGCTTGCAGTGGGTCCAAAAACAAATGTGTATCCAAGAGGAGAGCTACCTGTTCATTTGAGCTTCTTTATTTAACCACTCTTAACCTGCCCTTTGAGGCCTGATTTGAAGATCACCTTTTTTGTGAAGATTTTGGAATCACTACAGGGTAGTGTCACCCTCACCAGCTCTGAGCATCTATAATATAATTGTGTAGCTTCCTGAGCACTTTTTACTTAACATAATTTAGTCTGATTTATGGACATGTCATCCTAACCTGTTAATGAGCACAGGCAGCACATATTATTCACGTGTATATATTTCATAAGGCCCTGCCCAGGGGAAGAGTGCATAGAAGCCCCTAAACAAATGATTGGCCCTGCAGTAATCCCCCCTAAAAAAGTCAGTTTTCATTATTAGCAGTGTTGTTTTGCATGTGTGCAAGGGTGGAAGGGAGTTGTTCTTAGTTAGCAACAGTGTGCCCACCACACTTGAGCATGTTGCCAAAGCTTATGTGTCTGTTCCAGCCACCACAATTTGTTTTAAAGGCTCTGTGTTGAAAACCTCAGGCCTTAGAACCCAGAGAACTACAGTGTGTGGAGTGGTCCTTAATATGTTCCAAACTTAGGTCATGCGTGAGGTTTTGCAGCTGGCTGTGATCTTCATTAGGTTTTGGTGTCATGAGTGGGATGCAGTTTCTGGTCAGTTACAGTGTTGACAATCTGTGGATTTTCCTTTGCAGCACTCCTTTTTCTGCCGCTTGACAGAAGATAAGAAGTCAGAGAGATTCTTTAAGGTGTTTTATGATCGGATGAAGGTAGCCCAGCAAGAAATCAAAGCAACAGTGACAGTGAACACCAGTGACTTGGGAAATAAAAAGAAAGACGACGAGGTAGACAGGGATGCCCCATCACGGAAAAAAGGTAAATGTTCCTCAGTCTTCAGTCAGCTGGACTGTGAACAACAGAGGAGTCCTTGTTTTCCTTCACTGTTTTCATTACTTCTGTGCTCCAAAATGCATTCTGATGGGCGCTTTCAGAAGAAAAGCCAGCCTGGTTATGATGTAATTCTTCCTCAGTGACCTGAGCTGAAGCCCTGCTGCTCAGAAAGATCTTCCTGTTTGATAAAGAACATTTCTCTTGGTCAAGGTTAGGGTTTTATTGGCAAGGAATCTATGAATATTCTTTTCCTGTGATTTCCATTTAATATTAGAGAAAGTTGAGGGAGATACATATTTAAAAACTGTATCAGTCCTTTGTCAGATAATGCTCTTTTGTTTTCTAAGGTATTAGAAAGTTTATAAAGCTTTTTATCCAGTGTCTCACAAGAAGAGAAGTCATACTGGTGAGTGAGTACACCCACAAGTGTTGGAGTCAGATGGTCTTGAGAAAGTTCAGCACTCTGAGCCTCACATTTCAAGTTTAGAACTGGGTTTCTTAACCACAGCACAAGTGACGTTGGAGAATTCTTTGTTCTGGGGCTGTCTTGTGCACTGTAAGATTTTAGAAGCATACACTGCCTCTACCCAGTAGATGCCAGTGGCATAACCCTACTCCCAGAATGTCTCTAGGTATTGCCAGTTGTCCCCTGGGTGGGTTGGCTGCAAAATCATGCCTGATTGAAAACAGCTGGTTTAGGATGGAGCTAAAGAGAAGAAGAATGATTACCTTTTACTAAGTGCTTACTAGGAATCAGGCACTGTTCAACATTCTTTTTTAAAAACGGAATCTTGCTCTCTCTCACTCTCTTGCCCAGGCTGGAGTGCAGTGGCGTGATCATCGCTCACTGCAGCCTCAAACTCCTGGGCTCAAATGATCCTCCCACCTCAGCCTCCTGAGTAGCTGGGACTGCAAGTGTGCACCACCGCAACTGGCTAATGTTTTTTTTTGTAGTGATGGAGTCTCACTAGGTTGCCCAAGCTGGTCTCAAACTTCGGGCCTCAAGTGATCTTCTGGAGTAGCTGAGTTTATAGGCATGAGCCACTGTGCTGGACTGTTCAAAGTTCTTTACAATTCCACTCATTTCAAACTCATGTCAACTCTGCAAGATAGATAAAATTAAGTTATCCCCATTTTACAAATGAGGGGACTGAGGCACAGAAATGGTAATTAAATCATTAGGGACGTGCAGCTTGAAGGCAGTGGAGCCAGCATTTGAACCCAGCTCATCCAGCTGCAGAGTCATTGCTGTTAACTGTAATACCATGGTTACCTCACAGGGTTATTCCGAGGGTGAGATAAAATAACACACACAAAGAGCCTCGTCACGGTGCTTCGACAGTTACAAAAGGACTAGTCATCATTACAACAATAATTGTGATCAGCATTATGTTGAGCTTCTGAATAGCTTTCTTGAGATAGTATTCATGGATGCTGTCCCATTTTACAGGTGAGGAAGCTGAGGCCCAGAGCCTTAGATTTGTGAGGTTGACAGAACCTGTACTAAGGCTTTTCCTCTAAAACACACTGCACATGTAGATGAAATGGTAGAACCACAAGTAAGGTGGCAGGGCTTGGCTCAGTTTTAATCATGTCTGAGGACTTGAGAGCAGGTTGACTTCTTGGAGTGTTTTGCCAACTTTGAAGATCTCTAGGAGATGCAGGAACGTAGGTTTCTAAGTGTCACCTTTGGAGTGGTGAACAGGAATCCTGAGGACTCTGCAGCCTTTCATGTCCTATGCTTGCTTTCTAGCTAAAGAGCCCACAACACAGATAACAGAAGAGGTCCGGGATCAGCTCCTGGAGGCCTCTGCTGCCACCAGGAAAGCCTTCACCACCTTCAGGAGGGAGGCCGACCCCGATGACCACTACCAGTCTGGGGAGGGCACCCAGGCCACTGCCGACAAAAGCAAGGATGACCTGGAGATGAGCGCGGTCATCACTATCATGCAGCCCATCCTCCGCTTCCTGCAGCTCCTGTGCGAAAACCACAACCGAGACCTGCAGGTGAGGGCCTGGGGTGGGGGCATGGAGGGAGCTCGGGCAGGGCCGCCAAGGCCTGCCTTCCTCTGGTGGTTCAGCCCCTCTCAACTTGGGCCAGATTGTTTGAGCCAAGGATCCAGCGCGGTTCTTTTTTTTTTTTGAGATGGAGTCTCACTCTGTCACCCAGGCTGGAGTCAATGGCATGATCTCGGCTTACAACCTCCACCTCTTGGGCTCAAACAATTTTCCTGCCTCAGCCTCCCGAGTAGCTGGAATTATGGGAATGCACCACCACGGCTAATTTTTGTTTTAGTAGAGATGGGGTTTTTCCATGTTGGCCAGGCTGGTCTCGAACTCCTGACCTCAAGTGATCCCCCGACCTTGGCCTCCCAAAGTGCTGGGATTACAGGCGTGAGCCATCGCTCCTAGCCAGATCAGCAAAATTCTCTGATGCAAAAGTCTGGACAACTGATGAGTCTCCTTGTCTGTCTTCCCTGCTGTCTCCGCAGAGCCAGAGATCACGTCTCATGCACAAGCATAGGTGCCGGCCCCATATATATTTGTTAAGTGTCCGTATGTGCCTGTTTGTTTGTGTCTTGTAACCTGTCGGCATTAGACACATCAAGGTGCTCAGGTAAAAATAGGATGGATGGATGGTTAGATAATTAAACGTTAGATTTCCAAAACTGGATACATAGAAAGTTCTGATTAAATATTTGTTGGTTGAAAGAAGGAAATGGCTGCCTTTCCGTGTTTTACAGAAAGAGCTGCTCAGAAGTCTTTGCTGAACCAATTATTCCAGAAATCCTTTGTTCATTTTATTGTTGTTTTTGTATGATAACAGTGGCCGAGGTTTGTTAGGCACTTATGATATCCTGGATGCTATGAGTTGCTTATATGATTATGTTTGATAGATGAGGAAACTTAGGGCAGAGGACACAGGGAGTGCAGAACTAGGACTGGAACCCAGGCAGTCTTATACTAGAGCTCCTGTTGTTAACCAAATGCTAAGAGACAGAGGGTATATTACCTCCCTTGCCAAGTTTCCCAGCAGCAGAGGCGATTTAGGAAGAGCCAAGAATGGATTGTAGAGATCCACTTCTTTCTTTCAAACGGGTCTGGATCTGCAGAGGCCCCTCACTGCCAAAGAGAAGCGTGCTGGAGTGCTAGGTCCCTGGCTTTTGCCTGGGTTTGTCGCCAACTCTTAGACCCAGGGAAACCACCCCCTCTTTGCCTGAATGGTGTGAGGGTGAACAAGGAAAGTGCATCTGAACATCTTCTTTACGATGAAATGTTTCCTCCTAAGACACCCCAGTCAGTCGTGGTAGTTTTGTGTGCTTGGATTATGAGAGTATGGAAAGGAGATAATGCTGGTCCAGATCTGGCCGGGGAAGTCACAGCTTTTAAGTATCACCTGGCTGACCTTTTCCACCAGGTGACTTGGTGCCTGTCACACCTCGACTATGGCTAGGCAGTTGGTACTGCCACAGTGAACTGCTCTCACTTAAAACCTGCCACAGAGTCTACACCTGGGTTAGCTAAGAAACTAGATTGTTAACCAGAAAGGCGAACAGTGAAATGGAATTGAGAGAAATCTGCAATGTTAATACCTTCCACAGTTGTTTGAATTTTCAATCAGATTGAAGACCCTGAAATCTGAAAAAGCATCTCAGATCTGAGGTCATCACCTGGTCAGCTCTGACCCATGTTGGAAAGTGAAGGAATTTCACACAAACCCCACTGTTGGCCAGACTGGACCCACAGTACCATGTGGTTTCCATGCTAGCGGGGGCCACTCCAGATGAGGTTGGGTTCTTTGTTTTCTTTGGTGCCTGGCCCGTTTCAGCCACTGGTGCTCCCTGCTTGATCCCTGTCACCATCTGAGTGTGGGATCTCAGCTGTCAGTTTCCTTGGTTTTCTTGTCAGTTGCTTATACTTTCCTCTTTTGGGCTTAGAACATCTCAGCCCCAGATTTTCTTGCCAAGACTGTGCAGTCCAGTTGGGTGGAGCAAAGCACTTAGGCCCCAAAGGCTCAGGGTCTGGTTACCATCTCACTGGTCTGGGTATCAGCCAGTAAGATGGTAACCTCTATCTGAAGGACACTGTGTCCCTGACATTGTCTACGCTCCCCCTTCCATACCCCCACTGCTAGTAACAGGAGAGACAGGCAAAGGGGGAGTGAGTGACCCACAAAGGACTAAGCCTGAGCAGCTCAGCTTGGCATCTCTGTGGATGGGAGTGGGGGCACCTCAATGCTGGGGACTGTTGCTGGGCAGAGCATGGTGATCAGTGCCCTGTACTATCCCCCTTTGCAGATGTCACTGGTCTCTGCCAGCCTTGGGCCCCACAGGGGAAGTAGGTTGAAATGATGCCCAGGCACGTGTGTGTCATTTAATCAATATCAGCGAATCCCTGCTCTGTGCCCAAACCCCATGGTGACAGGACCTCACCTTCCCTTCACAGAGCTGAGTCTAAGATAGCAGCCACTGGAGCTGAGTGGAACCAACCTTTCCTTAGAAGAGAGGAACTAACCCAGTGCAGGTCCAGGAAGGCCTCTCAGAGGAGCTGGCGTGTGCTGAGTTTTGAGCTTATGAAACCCAAGACTGCCTGGAGTAGAATCCCTGCATAAGTGGCAGAGGGGCAGTGTTAGTGTGCTTGTTCCCGAGCTTAGCTCTGGTGGCACGGGCCGGCTCCGCCTTCCTTCTCTCCCTGACCTTCCCTCCTTCGCCCACACGCCCACTTCCTTCCACGGTGAAGTTGGAGTAAGGCTTTAATTGCACAGGTTCATCATTTCCTGTTTGGAAGTCTTCAGAGTTTTAGTTTCATACCTTAGCTTTTTGCAGAATTATCCTTTGAGTCAATACCCTGAGAACCCCATGGACAGAAGCACCTTTTGACAGAAGCACCTTTTAACGAAATCCTTCCAAAACTCGATTCTCCAGTGCATTGCTCTGTGGGAAACAGTACTGTGGAGTGTTAAGGTGTATAGTATATTTTAACATTTCGAACATTTTTTTAAAAAAAGACCTAGCAGCATAGTATTTGAAAGTATCATAAAGATTATCTGATTCACTGTTTTTGAACTTTTTTACGAGGGGCCACAGAATCCTTTGTTTGAATAACTTAACGCAGAAATATACTAAATACAGCAGAGGAGAGCAAAGCTGCTCTGTTCAGAGTGGAAACTGAGCGCTCCCTCACCTATGAGACCCCTGGGATGGTGGGGAGGAATTGCAGGGACTTCCCAGCATTCTGCAGGGCCCAGTTAGAAGCCCATGATCTGGACCAGTAGTTCATGAGGTTGGAGGTTAGAATTATCCTTAAAAACTCCTGCAAAGTCAGACTTCCTCAGGTGGTGACTTGTTCCAATGAAATTATTGTGTGTAGAAATCTGCTTCTCCAAAGAATGATTTTAAGCAGGACTCAGCCACTCTGAAGGCCATTCTCTGGCAATAACCCGGAACAGAGGGTGGGTCACTGGGTCAGGGTTTCCTCGTGGATCGGAGGGAGGGAGAAGGCATTCTCATAGGAGAGAGTGTTCAGCTTCCTGGTGCAAAGCAGCTCAGAGTCAGTGCAGAGGGAGAAGGAATCCAGCCTTTTTGCAGCAGCACCCTCTGGGCTCGTGCCGGGAGTTGCTTGTCATATTTATAACCTTAACTTTCCTGTTGGTAAATGTTCGGAAGAGATAAAGTCACCAAGTCTCACTTTGCCAAACAGGCAGTTGCTGCTTTAAGCAAGCCTTGTTTACAGGGGTCAGAAGTGTGGTGGGAAAACCACTCTTCAGTCAGTTGACATGTGTTTGGGGGCCCTCCCCTGAGAAGTTGACTTTGCTCTTCCTCTGGGTCAATGAATGCAGGTCCTGATCTCTTTCCACCAAAGTCTGCTTAAGCACACTCTTGAAGTCCTCCATTTCCTTAATCCACCCATCTCAACTTGGTCCCAGGCCCTCCAAGGAAGACCACAAAAAGAGCAAGATTTCTCTAGCCTCGACAAGGCAGGGAGGTGCATGCTGAAGGCGACTTCTCTTCTCTTAGAGAAAATGGATCTGAGTCAGGGAGAGAGATTACGTCCAGACACTCTGAAAGCCTTGAGAGTTGGGATAGGCTTCCAGGAACGGGCAGCCACTGTCTTTAAGGGTAGTTTGAAACACGTGGGCCCAGCTAGCCTTGAGGACTTCCCAGTCCTCTGCCCTCCATTCATTTTATTTAATTCAGATGATTTCAACCAGTGTTGACAAAGCACGTGGTAGGCGCCAGTCCCCGTGCCAGCTGTTGGGCACCCAGCACTGTCAGCGTAGTCCTTGGTGAGCTGATCGGCCCCTCTCTACGCACATCACAGGGGTGAGGAGGGCTGGGAGGGGCAACGTGTGGTGCTCCCATCTCACTGGAGTGGGGCTCAGGGCTTGGAAGAGCTTCCTAGAAGTGACTTTAGACCACATTCTGAAGGAAGAGGAGTCATTCAGGGTGGAGGCCCTGAGAGCGACAGGCAGGGGGCATTGCCTGGTGGGAGCCTGGAGGCCAGGCAGAGAATGAGGAGTGCTTGAAGAGCGAGAGGAGTTTATTGGGAGCAGTAACAGAAGTTTGAGAGACAGATGGGCCAGGAGAGCCTTGCTGTGAATTTCAGCCATGGGCAGCCAGGCCCTCTCCAGAGTTGTCCCGAACACTCCTCCACCGCCCCCGCACGGAGAGCAGCTGAGCCAAGCCCTCAAACAGGTAGTGTCTTCCCTGAGGAGCTGGAGCAAGGCAGAAATGGCTGTGAAATCCTCCTCTGGTTTCCCTTAGAAAAACACTCAGCCCACACAGTCCCAAATCATCTGTTCTCCCTCCACTTCCCACGTGGACCTGAACTTGTTAAGGAGCAAAAGGGATTTGGGTTAAGTTGTAGTGGGGAGAAAGAAGGTGGTTAGTTTGGTGATGAGTCAAGTATTGAACTTGGTTACCAGCTCTTAACCTGTGCTTTTACAAACGTTTTCATTATACAAGGAATGTGTGGATATATTCTTTTTAGAAAGACTCAAATGAAAATAAGTATTTAGTTCTCAGAGTTGCCTCTCTTTCATCCATAGAGAATTGGTTGTTGGTTTAGACTGTATCCTCAAGTCCTTTTTCTATATATTCTAATGGGAATGTTTGTTACATATTAATCTATATGCCTTTTTAAAAAACTTGACAGTGTATCCTAGAGATCCTTCCATATTGGCACATATGGATCTACTCGGTGTTTCTAATTTATAATACTGAATGATACAGACATAATGTAACTTACTCCTCAGTTGGTGTGCAGTTAGGGTGTTTCCAGTTCTTCAGTGTCACAGACAGTACTATAGTGAACATCCAATATATACTTTGTGAGTATAAGTGAATACTTCATAGAAGTGGAAATTACTGAGTCCGAAGATCATGTCCATTTTATCTTTTTGTATTGCCCCTTTTTTACAGTAAGCATGTTGCTTTTATAACTGAGAAAAAGAACATACACGGTTCATTTTTGCTTCTTTTTAAGAACAAATTACTGGAATCTCTGACAAAAATCTCCTCATTAAAATACTCCATTTCCCAAGTAGATTGAATGTGGCTTTTTAAATTTTGTTGAGGAAGTGTCTTGCTCCTATTTGTGTCTCCTGTTCACATTTGGAGTTCACCTGGAGAATACCTGCTCAGGCACATGCACACAAGCACACACACATTTACTCACTCTCACTCCTTCCCTTAATAATGGAAATGGCCAAACAAGGTAATCCAGGTTCCCTCCACATGGCACTGGGAGTAAGCCAGCCGACCACAGCCCCATTTTATGCTGAACCGTCCCCAGTGCTGGGCTGCGGGCATTCAGCACTCAGACCACACTGTCATCTTTAAGCGAAACCACTGCCCTTGAAAAGTGTCAGATCCCTCTGAACTTAACACCTGATGGAAGCTGAAGTGGGCAGGAGTAAGGAAGGGGTGAGAACTGAATGGAGAGATGAGGACTCAGAAAGATTATAGGTGTCAACTGCACTGCATTCCACATACTGACACCTTGGAGAGTAAATTGCAGTGTTGAGGGCCACTGCCATAGACCAAGTCCCTGGGTTTAACGTCGTGGTGGTGCAGGGCACACCGACTTCCATGCTCTCCCACACGGCATCTCTCCATATAATTACCAACCTTTTAGAGGCTATCAATATGGCAGGATGAATAACATTTCGCTCTTTCCTCTGCCTTTGCTCCCCGGACCTGGGGACTACCCAATTGCAGAACTTCCTCCGTTGCCAAAATAACAAGACCAACTACAATTTGGTGTGTGAGACCCTGCAGTTTCTGGACTGTATTTGTGGAAGCACAACTGGAGGCCTTGGTCTTCTGGGCTTGTACATAAATGAAAAGAACGTAGCACTTATCAACCAAACCCTGGAAAGTCTGACGGAATACTGTCAAGGACCTTGCCATGAGAACCAGGTAATTAAATTTCTATTTTGGGATGGGGCGGGGGAAGAAGTGTCCCATTTTGGAAATGTTGCAGAGACTAGTTCAGAAATCACGAAGCCTGTGCCTTTTGGCCTAGGGAGTCTGTGGGACTGGAGGCCATTTTGTAGCAGTTGAGAAATAGCCATGGTGTTTCATACTTCAGAACTTTCCTAAAGAAGGGCATTGGTTGGGCAGTCTGTGGTCTCTTTGCTTGGCTAGGTTTGGCTTCATTTGATTTGGTTTGAATGTCCAACTATATCACTTGATTTCTAGGAGTAGGCAATAAAGCGGGAGTGAGATGAGAACAAAAGGGCAGTGATCTGTTTTAAATACTAGGGGATTTCAAAGAGTGACTACTTGAAGGGGGTTTCAGCCTAGCTAGAGAGAAGAAAATTACTTTACTTGAGACAGCTTGAAAGTAATATAAGGACATTTATAGTTGAGATTTAAACTTCATGGACATTCAGGGAAAAGAAGACGAGAGAGTCTTGACTTTGGTCTCTCACGGAAGTATATTTTGGGAGTACAACTCAACAACTTCTTGTCTTGAGTACAGTCATTGCTTATACATGGCATCTTAAGGATTTTGTGAGTTTTTGCATTGGTACTAGGATGAGTATGATTTTTACCTCAAATTACAGCATCAGCCTGGCTGGAGAGGAATGACCACAGCTTCCAATGGTCAGTGCTAAACCCAGCAGCCAAGGAAGGTGACTTGTATGACTTGGGGAGCCAGGCCCTTCATTCAGAGGAGAACGGTTTATGAGAGACAACTCACTGTCTATTAAAAACCTGGTCTCAGTTGTCTGTGAATGTGAGGATAGCATTTTGTGAGATGCACTTTCTTCTCCCGGTTCCCTCATGAAGCAGATGGTGTAGTCCTAGTTAAAATGAAAAGGAACAAAAAAATACAACAGGCTTGGGGAAAGGCTTTATTTGACATCGAAGTGAATTTCCTTATTACCTCAAGTTTGCTTCTCTGCCAAATAGAGGCCTGTTGAAAGGAACAGATCGGAGTGGATTGTGCTGCAAACGGAGATGTTACCTGGGGGCAGATGATTAATTTTGATATTGTGTGCATTAAACAGGAAACTTGCTTTCCAAGCTTAAGCCTTAAGCTAAAGTACAAAATACGAAAAGAGAGAATGGAACACACCTTGAAAGGGGAAAAAGGGTTCAGAACCCAGTATCAGTCATACACCGTATTTTCCTTTAAGAACAAAAGCTGACCGTGCTGCGTGATTTGGATTAGACACGACCAATTTATCAGTTACAGTGCATGGGGACTTTCCTACTGTTTACTGTTAATTCTGAAACTAGAGATTTTCATCTGTCTTTTATTCTTACCACTTTCTCACGGAAAATTTGCAGCTCTCCCCTAGAGACATTACTGGGAGTGGTAAGCATTGTGTTGAAATAGCAGTTCAGCCTGTTGGCCTTTGACGTCTGATTTATGACCAGCATTTGTGTAAATGTCTGTGTGTGTCTTTGCTCAGAACTGCATAGCCACCCATGAATCCAATGGCATTGACATCATCACAGCCCTGATCCTCAATGATATCAATCCTTTGGGAAAGAAGAGGATGGACCTTGTGTTAGAACTGAAGGCAAGTAGGAATTAAAAGCGAAAGACAGTCGTTTGGAAACAGTCCCTTTTGTGTTTTGCCTTGGCACATGCACATGGTCAATTAGTCATGAGACTAAATATTACAGATAGTTGTTTTAAACTAAATGAATGGCCCAAGTTGCTAGTTTTGACTACGATGCAGAACTTCATCCTTTCTCTTCCACATAAGGGTCTCATGAGAAGATAGGAGCTTCTGAACTGTTAGGTCACACAGAATGAAGATTCTCTGCTCAAAGCTGAGAAACAAATTCCAACAGCATCAAGTATTAAACGTCTTGATTCTGAAAGTCACAAACAGGGAAACAGTGGGAATACCATTCCCTCTATGGTTTCTGATTTTTCCCCATTCAAGGGAGAAGGACCAGTTGAAGAATAGTATCACTAAGCCTATCTAGGACCAAAAAAAAAAAAACAAAAAACAAACCCCAAACATCTATTTTTACTTAATCAAAGGAATACGTTTTCCTCTTCTGTCACTGATTTAGCAGAAGGGTAGTTAATAATGTTGGTTTAAATAAGGAAAATTACACAGACCAAAAATGTGCCAGTAGGCCTCTGCAGAGTTTCTCTGAATTTTGTACAAATGCAGGACTGCAGGTGACTGACGTGGAAGCCCCGCCAACGTTCAGACTCCCTATTACTCAAACAGCTTAACAGAGTGAAAATTGTGACTTCTAGGTGCTAAGCCTGCAGCATTTCCAAGCTGGCTTTTTGGATATTTGAGAAACTGATATACGGTTCCTGATGTTGACTTCTTAAGTATACCCAGAAAATCCTCCTTTCTATGTAGGGGTTCCAAAGTTTCTCTGATAATCCCCTGATTCAGTTTTAACAATTGAACTTGCAAGCATCAGGTTTCTAAAGCGTATTTCAAAACATGTTAGCCTTTCTGGACACATTTCCTTTTTAACTGTTCCATGTCAGGGCATGTTGAGATTTGTCCTCTATCTGCCCATCTGCAGCAGCGAGCACTTCATCATTATCGTGAAAGAGCCTAGAACTACAGGGTTTTGGCTGAAAGGCTGAGGTGTATTTATTGCATGAAGGATGCCATAGGAAAGGTCATTAGGGAAGATGTGAACACAGAAACCTGTGGAAATGGCAGTTATTTTTTCTTTACTGTTTAGAACTGAGAGTTCACATGAACAGTCGATTTGGGTGTGTGGTTTAAATGGACTTTTTTCTGCTATTTTTAACTCCCTTTGACAAATTGTGTTTTTAGAATGAATTTGAACATCATTCAAGCTTGTGTACCTGGCTACCATTTATCAGAAAGTCCAAAATAAATAGAAGTTCATGTGCTCCTGGTCAGCATTTCAGTGACTTTTTCAGCTAATCCAGTGATCTATTATGGATGATTATAGGAATCTGTGCCCTGTGACAGCACAATACCCTGACTCAACTGCTGTGACCTAAGCTAGGAGAAGATATAAGGCCTCTTCCACTGTCCGAAAAAAAAACACCTCACCAACTTTCAAGTCGTGTACACAAAAAAGCATACAAATTGTCATAGACCCAGGACCTAAAATGAAGTCAAGCCAAGAAGTACAGGATGTGGGGTGTAAACACGGGTGTTTTTAATGTAATGGGAAATTATGGCTTGGCATATATACAGTGTTCCTTTGGGTCACATTTGCTAACGGTGTCGGATGTACTCATTATATTAGGGGTTATGAGAGCTAATAGAAATATGTTAAGACAGGGAAGAATTGCCTTTATTAGCTGTCATCTCTGGCCTGCAAGGCCAAATAACAATTTGTCACCACACCTGCCCTGAAGGCAGCAGAGGCCTATGTAGTAGCAGCTTCTTCCCGACCACGGTCACCATGAGGGTGAGAATGTGTCCATAAGCAACCACATGTAAATTCCCAATTTCTGCTAGGACTTGTATCAGCTAACATTAGGACATAACATACCTACCCTAATAAATATATGCCTCTTTGTCCCAAATCAGAGTCTGCCTACATATCTGGGGTCTGAAGGGGCAAATTCTCTGCCTGGTGGAGATGGCTTTTGATGTACTTGACCCGGGGCTTCCTCGTGGGGTGAAATGTTCATCTGTTTAGCCGGGATGCCTCCCATGTGTCAGTTGGCACCTGCGTTCAGGCGGGGCCCCCAAGCAGCCCCTCTACATTTCCTCTCCCTTTGTTTTTCCAATTAGAACAATGCCTCGAAGTTGCTTCTGGCCATCATGGAAAGCAGGCACGACAGTGAAAACGCAGAGAGGATCCTTTATAACATGAGGCCCAAGGAACTGGTGAGTTGGGTGACCCATCTGACGGTAGCACCAAGGAGCATTAAAACAATATTTGGGATGGAGCAGAGCATCTGCTCTCCAGAGCTTTCTTGAAAGTTCCCAAAGTCAGAAGTATAAAGGGAACATTTAATTTAGGCCTCTGACTGAGTAGAGAAGTGAAATATTTGGTTGGTGCAGAAGTAATTGCGGTTTTTGCCATTACTTTCAATGGCAAAAGTAATCAGAGTTTTGTCATTGAAAGGAATGGCCAAAAAAACGTGGTTACTTTTGCACCAACCTGTATGAACATTCTATACATGGTATTTTACCCTCTCCCTTTGGCACGATCCACATGGAGAAACCTCCCTCCTTGCTTTTCCCTCGTGGGGGACAGTGTGGTTACAGAAGCTAGCAGACCTGAATTCAAGTCCGTAGCTCTGCCTGTTTTGTTGTGTTACCTTAGGCAGCCACCTGGACCTCTCTGAGCTGCACTTTCCTGATCCGTGAAAGAATAATAATAATAATAATATTACCTAGTCTAGAGGGTTGCTTTGAAGACTAGGTGAGAAGATTCATGTCAAGCCCTAGGACGGTGCCCAGCACCTGATACACCCTTAGTGAACGGAAGTTCTTTTTCCTCTCTTTCCTCATTTGCTGCTGGGACTTGAGCCATATCTTTGTCCGGTGCTGAAGAATTCATGTCTCTTCTTGGTGCCAAGAGTCTGGGCTACAGAAGTGTTTTTTGGTTGCTGATGTTTGTTCCTTTCTTTTGTTATTTCTTTTAAAGAAAACACGACCTGGTTTATTTTTGAGGGATGATAGTCAGAATTGGCCATGACTTCCAGATTGGGAGAGTGTTGCAGACTGTGAGACGAGCGGCTGTCAGAGACGGTGACATGAGTTGAGGGCACAGCTCTCTATTTGGACTTTTTTCCATGCAAATCAACTGTAACTGACAGACTTAAATGAGGGCACCAAAACATTTCTGCCTCCTGGTGACCTGAAAGTGCACTTGGGGGCCAGGCAGAAGTCTCTTTATGTACTCTTTTAGATAAAGTTAAGAGCAGCCCAGTTCTTTGATCTCTGAGGTCAGGGAGTGAGTTCTCAGCCTGAGATGTAAGGCCTCTCTCAGTTTACATAACAAGCTTACGTAACTGGGGGTCACTGGGGAGGCGAGGCTTGTCATTCTTGAGTAGGGATGGCATGACTATGCAGGGACCCCATTCGGCTTCCCAGGAATCAAGAACATGCCCAGCTCTCTGACCTGTCTCAGGTGGGGAAAATGTCAACACCCAGGGCTGAGGCTGCCACTGGCTCCTGGGCAGCCCCCTGGTGGTTGGAGAACATCATTCTGGCTCATAGGAAGAGTCAGGCTTCCTGGAACAAACACTGTTCTAAGAATCCAAACAGAACACATGTGTTCATGTGTGTGTGCATACATACGTGTGTATGCTCCAACCCCCAAATCGGGTACAACATGTTGTCTGCTCAATTTGGTATTTGAGAGAACTGGCAGGGGAACAAGCTCAGAGAGGCTGACTGTCTTGTCTACAACATTATTTCCAGGGCCTGACTTGGTGTCAGTACTGAAATGTGTGGCCTTTGGTATTGGATAATGACAAATAATTCAGGGGAATGACCTTGTGACAATGGAGGAGGCAGAAATGCCCTCTGAATCACCAAAGAAGATGATTAATTTTTAGTACAAATTAGAGGTTGAAGGTATTTTCCTCTTCTTCGTTGAATGATTCAGTCTTGAATGTTGTGTTTGATAAATGTTGGCCACACCCTACATTTTCCTGGGCATTGTGGAGCGTACTAGGGGAAGGATTCATTCACATATGAGCAGACCTAGTCCCTGCTCTCAAGAAACTGAGACAGAAACTTGAGGGAATGGTAAGACAGGTACAGAAATGCTCTGAGGAATGTGCTCAAACCATGAGATGAGCAAAGCGCATGGTCCTCCGAGGGCCGAGTTATGCAGCTGTGAAGGATAATAGGGCCAAGTTCACGTCCCAGCTCACTAGCTGACTTTAGGAATGTCTTTTTATCTCCTTGACTCTGTTTCCTCATCCACTAAAAAAAAAAAAAATAAATGAGACAGGTGCAGTAGCTCACACCTATAATTGCAGCACTTTGGGAGGCTGAGGTGAGAGGAAGTCCAGGAGTTCAAGACCAGCCAGGGCAACATAGTGAGACCCTGTGTTTACAAAAAATAAAGCATTAGCCAGGCATGGTGGTGCACACCTGTAGTTCCAGCTACTTGGGAGGATGAGCCAGGGGAATCACTTGAGCCTGGGAGGTCAGGGGTACAGTGAGCCATGATTGCACCACTGCACTCCTGCCTGGGTGACAGAGCAAGACCCTGTCTCAGAAAAAAAAGGGGGGTGTGGAGAGAATCTTGGATTCCTTATAAATGTTTGTAAGCATTGAATTTTTTGAAAGAATATTAAACTCCTAGACACAGCCCTTGGCACATGGTACTCAGTCAGTAATACTGGTTCATGCTATTATTTTCATTTGGAGTAGGCTGTGGGGGACCAGTAAAATTTGGAAAATCAGAAAATAGTTTCACCAGCTATTCCTAAATGTGAATAGATTTCTTATTAAGTTTTCCCGAAATGGCAAAGGGTTGGGAGTGGGGAGAGTTGGTGGGAGGAAATGCGGAGATAGGAAAAGTCTGGCTTCCAGCCTACACTTGTATCATATTTTATCATTTCAAGGCACTTGAAAGCCAATGCTCCCTTCCAAGGAAGAAGGGCATTAACCAGCCACAGCATGTGTCTTGGTCTAAGTAGAGTGAATGAGTTTCATTTCTCGTGACAGGAGAGGAGGATTGGCGTGGACCTCCTCTGCCAGTGTTGTGAAGGATTCTGAGGCTGTGTCCAAGCCTGATAGGAGAGAGTGCTGAGCAGCCCCTGCTCTGAGAGGGGAGACAGCCAGCGTGGGTGCTGTCCACCAGTCCTGTGTGGGTCTTACTTGAAACAGGAGTTTTACTCTCTTGGTTGTTCCTGCAGGTGGAAGTGATCAAGAAAGCCTACATGCAAGGTGAAGTGGAATTTGAGGATGGAGAAAATGGTGAGGATGGAGCATCCCCCAGGAATGTGGGGCACAACATCTACATATTAGCTCATCAGGTATGAGCTCTCCTGTGCCTCCTCCACACGCTGCTTCCCTACAGGTCCACAATGCCAAGCTGGAGGGTGCCCCAGTGTTGCTTTTCCTTTATTGCTTTAACCTAGGACTGTCTGTACTCAAGAGACTGTGGCTCACAGGTGCTTGTGGCAACCTGACCCAATATGCAGCGTTCCAGGACGTTTCCATTTTTCCAGTGATAGGGTCATGTAGTTGGAAATCCCCATGTCTCTTAAAAGCATTCACCCCCAAGCAGTGACACTTGGATGGTTTATGACTCTGTCTGGAGACAGTTGAAAGGAGTCTTAGGCTTTTATAAATATTGATGAGCCTGTCTTAACAATCTAAAGAAATAAACTTCAGCTTCCTAGCGTATTGGATTTGGAAATCTGTGGGAACTTGTCCTTATGACTTCCTTTTGTTTCCCTTTTTGGGGATAGGCAATACTTTATGCCCTGGCACCAAAATGCCATGTTTCATAATTCTCTTTCTAAGCGGCTGGGTGTTTGAAGAGACTCTCTTTTTGGATGCTGATGTGCCTTGAGCTTTCGGTAGGTAGGGGCAGCCTGTAACCCTGCTGGGGCCTTGTGTTTCCTGTCCTGTTCACCTCTTTTAAACTCAGGTATGGGAACCAGACACACAGCGTTGATGATATTGGGCCCAAGGGTGGTGGGCCCCTGCTACTGCACATTGGCTAAAGAATTTCAAACAGTCTCCTGCCCCTTTTCCCTTCCATGACCACATCTGCCACCGAGAATGTTTCCAAACATTCCGAATGGAGGCTTCCTGGGCTACACAGAAAACCCTGTCTCCCTCCTGCCTGGCTAATGACACTGGGGGCAAGTGGAGCCACGTGTGGGCGTGAGCATTCCATGTTATTCTACCAAGCTCCCAAAATAGCGCCTGTGCACAGCGCGCCTTGATGGGATGGAGCAAACCTCGTGGCACCTTTGCCCTTCAGCTTGCTGCTGGTTATGATGCATTTTTTAATACCCAGCATTAGAAAGGAGCTTCTGTGTTCCTGTTGTGAAGAGACACAAACCCACTGTATCTCTGTCCCTGTGTTCTAGTTGGCCCGGCATAACAAAGAACTTCAGAGCATGCTGAAACCTGGTGGCCAAGTGGATGGAGATGAAGCTCTGGAGTTTTATGCCAAGCACACGGCACAGATAGAGGTAAAAGCTGAGTAAACTCAGGGCACAGGGCTGTGTTAAGGTTATTAGTGTGCGACACCCTGCCCTGGGGCTGGCGTGCATTCATTTATCTGAGCAATAGAAATGTGAGTGCGTACTGTGTACTAGGTCCTGGGCTGGGTGCTGGACATCCCACCATGGCCAAGACAGTCGTTATTGCTCCTTGTGGTCCTGTGGGGAAGAGGACACTGAGTAACCTGTCATTCATCACGAATTCACAAGGACAGGTGGGAGACATCATAAGAAAGTCCAGCAGAGAGACCTGCTGTAGATCGTGGTGGTCACAGAGGCCTGTTCTGAAGATTTGGCATCTAAACCCAGACCCTAAAGAACAGGGAGTTGAAACAGGTAGAGACTAGCAAGAGGAGCTTTTCAGACATGGGGAATAATGGCAAGCGAAAGCCCAGAGGTGGGAAGATTCTAGGTGATCCAGAGGGGCTAAGCAAGGCCTCAAGGCTCAGGGCCTAGAGTTCAGGGCAGAGAGAGATCCGAAGGGAAAGGCAGGTGGCCCCGATCTTGCAGAGTCCTGTCAACCATCCTTATGAGAAGTCTGGGCTGCACCCCCAGAGTAGTGGGGAACCATTGTAGAGTTTTCTCCAGGAGGGCATTACAATCAGATCTGTGTTTTTTTAAAAAAGTGTCATGTGGCTGGGTGCAGTGGCTCATACCTGTAATACCAGTACTTTGGGAGGTCAAAGGGGGCGGGTCACTTGAGGTCAGGAGTTTGAGACCAGCCTGGCCAACATGGCAAAACCCCTTCTCTACTAAAAATACAAAAAAAAAAAAAAAATTACCCGGGCATGGTGGCACACACCTGTAATTCCAGCTACTCGGGAAGCTGAGGCACAAGAATGGCTTGAGCCAAGAGGTGAAGGTTGCAGTGAGCCGAGATAGCACCATTACACTCTAGCCTGGGCGACAGAGCGAGACTCAGTCAAAAAAAAAAAAAAAGTCATGATGCATTGTGAGTGTGGAGATGGCCATAATGTGAAAGGGGAGACTCCACTTAATCTAGAGAATGCTAAAATTACAGAAGCAGGTGCTGAGCAGCCATAAGTTAAAAAGAAGACAAGCTGAAGCCGCACATGTTGCTGTTATATTGAAAATGTGACTTAAATTCTTTCAGTAAAGCCTTATGATTTTCTCTGGGGGAAGGAAAAAAAAAAGCCTCTGCAAAGTCAGTGATATATCTCTATCTTACAAATGGGATGCTATGAAGTAAGGCTCAGAGAGGCTGTGTCACTTGTCCAGCCACCAGTGGCAGAGCTGGAATTTTCATCCTGATCTGTCTGGTCGCTGAGCCTGTGGGTGCGTTTGTACCTGCACTGTCTTTTAGTGTCCAAGAGAACACAGACTTCTCTCTATAGGGTTTGGGCAGGAAGGAATAATGCGCTTTGTTTTACTAATGAAGAAATGCATCAGTTCAATATCAGTGTTGGAACAAAGATTTTAAAGAACGAACAAACTCTTTTTGGCAATATGAAATGTTCGTGAGAGAGACTTTTCAAGAACATGTTCTGAGCTGGTGTCTCAGGTCTCTGGGCTGTCCTAATAAAACATGTCATTTCACTGATGAGCCAACCGTGCCAGCATATGTGAGCAAATATCCTTGATTTATCATGAATACTAGGAGCTTGGCCAAAAGGCCAGCTCTGTCCTCTAGAGCCCTTAAAGGGTGAGCTTTAGGTGTCTGTGATATAGAATTTCAGAGGAGAAAAGGCCCTTAGAGATTATCTCACTGAGCTCCTTGGCTCACTGGGGAGAAGGATGAAACTTGATTAAGTTTAAGAGATGTGAACAAGGTCATCTAGCTTTTTAGGGGTGGTAGAAGGACTGGAATATGTTCTCCTGACTCCAAATTCTAAATCTACTGAGAAAGTGGTATGAACAGATCTTAAATGATAAAGAGAAATGGCCAGGCATGCCGTAGCTCTCAAATCCTGCTCTTGGCTAGCTACCTATCTCTTCAGCTTTCCCTAGGGAGTGATCAATGCAAAGCCAGGGACACTTTGTTACTATATGGGGCTTTCCATGCAGAACCGGTGTCTTCACTCTTGTGAATTAGGCTGGATAGCCCTGGAGTCTGGAACTCAGTTCTTGCCAGGAGGCCTCCTTGTCTACTCCTCTTTTCCCTCCTGGTCCCAGATGCACACCTCAGATCATCTTCCTTCAGTGGAAGGAAGCACTCGTCCGTTGCCCACTTGACCGTGTGAAGCAGGCAGGCTCTTGATAGCAGGGGATGACAGAGGTGATCCCTGACTCTTCTGTACACCAAGATCACTGGGGGAGCTGCTTGTGTGCAGGTTCTGGCAGCTAACCCCCACACCACAATTCCAGCTAAATGAGGTTGGGTGACTAGCCTGATCTCCATGTAGATTTGGGAACCACTTGTCTAAAGACCACACCCCCCAGAATTTGTGGAGGCAGGACTGTGGAAACCTGTCTCACCTCTAAGAGAGTTTCCCGCTACAACCTGACCTGAGTCACCTGTCTTGCTGTATCAGGAAACAAAGGTTTTGGGAGAGCTAGAACCAGCTCTTCTTGTAGAGCATGTTGTGTCCTCACCTGGTACACCTGGGCCTCACCTGACTTCTCCAGCCTCTGAGAAAGAAGAAGAAAGAGAGGCTTGTGCCTCTACTGTACTGTAACCCATAGCCCTTTTGAAATTACTACCTCCCAGGACTGTGACACAATCAAGTGTGCTAGAATTTGAACAATCCAGACCAGAGTACCTCCTCTCTGGGGACAGAGCGAGTCTAGGAAGGGCATGGAGGAAACTTGCAAGGTGTCCACCCCTGGGGCCCAAACACAGCCAGCATAAAGAACAGTGAGTGCCGCCCCAGAGTTAAATAGGCTTGTTGGTTCATGTATTGTACATTTTAGATGCTTTGACAAGAGGTAGGAGGTCATTGCAACTGGAAATAACCAAAGATCTCTTTTTAAAGTTTCCATCTAGGAAAAATAACCCAATGTTACTATCTGAGAAAGTATCTTAGGTGACGTTCACACCACTGCCTAGAAGTGTGCTCTCTAACGTGACAGTCACTAGCCATGTATGGCTATTTAAATACAATTAAATACAATTAAATATTCTACCTCTCACTTGCGCTACCACACGTTAGTATGATAGGGACCACGTGTGACTAGTGGCTGCCCTCGTGGATAGGACAGACACAGAACCATTCCATCATTACAGAAAGTTCTAGGGACAGCACCAGCCTCATGTGAATAGGTACACAAAACGCAGAGTAAATTGATCCAGATAAAAGTTGGTCACATTAAAAATGAATGACAGAGGTTGCAGTGAGCTGAGATTGCACCACTACACTCCAGTGTGGGCAACAAAACGAGACTCCGTATCCAAAAAAAAAGAAAAAAAAATTAATGGGTTCAGTACCATCTTGGATTAGATAAAAAATAAAAATTAGGCTGGGCACAGTGGCTCATGCCTGTAATGCCTTTTGGGAGGCTGAGGTGAGCAGATAAGCTGCGGTCAGGAGTTTGAGACCAGCCTGGCCAACATGGTAAAACCCCATCGATACTAAAAAAAAAAAAAAAAAAAAAAAAAAAAAAGCTGGGCATGGTGGCACATGCCTGTAGTCCCAGCTACTCAGGAGGCTGATGCAGGAGAATCGCTTAAACCCAGGAGGCGGAGGTTGCAGTGAGCCGAGATTACGCCACTGCACTCCAGCCTGGGCAACAGAGTGAGACTCTCTCAAAAAAAATTAAATAAATAAATAAATAAATAAAATTAATGGGTCGGAAGATAGAAAGATACTCTTCCAGGGTTACCCAAACTATTTTTTATATAAATCTGAGACACACAGCCCCAGTCTGGGGTTATAAAATCAGAGCTCATATTATACTCAGTCTTGACCACTGAGTCTACCAGCAGTAGCAAATTGTCTTAGTAAAAATTTTCAAAGATGAATATTTAATCTCGTCTACTTTTTCATCCTAGATTGTCAGATTAGACCGGACAATGGAACAGATCGTCTTTCCCGTGCCCAGCATCTGTGAATTCCTAACCAAGGAGTCAAAACTACGAATTTACTACACTACAGAGAGAGACGAACAAGGCAGCAAAATCAACGATTTCTTCCTGCGGTCCGAAGACCTCTTCAATGAAATGAATTGGCAGAAGAAACTGAGAGGTGGGTTCCAACGCATCAGCAACACCACAGAGAGACACAGTTCTGGGATTTCACCAACTTGGGCTTGATGGTGCATTAATTTCTAAGCAGGAGCAAGGCTGGTATCATTTATGATACTTTGCACCTCTGACTGCCAGGAAGTCATAACCACTTTTGTACCTGATCAGTGGGCTCCAGCCAAAGTGTGGTAACTCCCCTGAAAAGGCTTCCTTCATCAGCGTTTGAGCTGATTTAATTGGGAAGCTCCGTGGAAGACTTTTTGAATGCCTCTTTTGGTATCTCTATCTAGAAAATAAAAAGGGGAAAAGACCAGGCCCTTGAGTTCACAGGCTGGTTCACTTCAGCAGGACATTCAGACTCTTGCTGGCTCATTTACTAGCACACCTGCTCCAGAGACTCTGGTATTTTCCCTTTTACGAGGTAGCTCAGATTTTAGACTAAATCGTTTTACAGGCAGTGGAATCGTTTGCCACATAAGACACATCGTTGCTCACCAGCAAGTCCCATTGGGTATCCCAGCTGGTCAGGTGGAAATTACTCGTCTGAAACACATTCATAGGGCTTCCCCAGAGGGCTTCTCTGTTCCTGGTTGTCACTCGGGTTTTAATGTGATCCTTCAGTACCAGCCTCATGCTTGGTGCCAGCTGTTGAGACCAACTTAAAAAGGACCGTGCTTTACTTCTATCTGTTCATGAAGAGCCAGATTTTTTTATTTGAAATGCTGGATTCCAGCTATAGTTGTGATGTGTTGAGCTCTTTCTGAGGAGTGGAGAAAAGCCGTGTTGGAGGTCAGTTTCCCAGAGCTTTTGTCTTCTCCATGTTGCCAGTCTGAGCAGGCACGGACCAGCCCTGTCTGTATGTTTTTTCTTCCCTTTTCTTTCTACCTCCCTGCATCCCTAGATCAGGCTAACATCAGAGAAGGTGGTGCAAGAAGGTTTGCCCAAAGGTCCCATTCCCACCTCACCTCCAGGCCCGCTCTATTCTTGCTCATCTCTAAAGGGCACCTCCCTGTATAGCACTTTCAAACATTACAAAAAGTCTGACCAGGCCAAATCTACCCCTCAGCCAGCTCCATGTCTAATGTCTAACCAAGGGGTCAGGGGACCATTAGCAGACCAGCCTGCGTGCCCTTCATGGTATGGACCTCAGGAGACATAGGTGCAATTCTGCCTGGTATCAGAGCATCCTCATAGCCTACTGTAGATTCCTCAAAAACTTTTCCAGGTTCAGCATCCTCACGAACATGGAAACTTTTACACAACACTATGCTTGGGCAACAAGAGGAAAAAAGATACCATGTCCCCCGACAAAAGGTAGACATAGACCCCACCCATTTCATCCTCATTTTTCTAGCTATTATTTTACATAGGAAAAAAACTCATCTGTTGCTTTTACCCTTCACTGGGATATTCTGTCATTCCAGCTGTAGGGAATAATCCTGAGTTTTTCTTTTGTTTTTTCTTTTTTTTTGAGACCACATCTTGCTCTGTCACCCAGGCTGGAGCACAATGGCATGATCTTGGCTCATGCAACCTCCACTTCCCAGGTTCAAGCGATTCTCCTGCCTCAGCCTCCTGAGTAGCTGGAATTACAGGTGCATGCCACCACACCCGGCTAATATTTGCATTTTTAGTAGAGATGGGGTTTCACCATGTTGGCCAGGCTGGTCTCGAGCTTCTGACCTTGTGATCCACCCACCTCGGGCTCCCAAAGTGCTGGGATTACAGGCATGAGCCATTGCACCCAGCCAATCCTGAGTTCTTGTATCCAAACCTCCATAATAGTTAATAAGCTGTAATTTAACCATTATCAGCATATGTGCCTGTGAAATTGGTCAGACACATACACTGGTACATTCATTCTCTCCATATTGTTTTATGAAATGTTTATATATAATGTATATATTTTACAGGTTCTCCAAAAGGCTTATTTTGGAGATGACAAAAAGATTTTCACCTTTTGTGGTGAGATGAGATACCTTCTTATCCCTCTTTCTCAGATATTATCTCCAGCCGGGAAGAGTAGAAGGACCCTCAGCTCCAAAGAGTGGGGAATCTGAGTTCTAGTCCATTTCTACCTCCCACAGGTTCTGTGGCCCTGGGATATTGTGGCCCTGGAACAAAGGGCTTAACTGCTCCCAGACTCTCACCTATGAAGTGAGGGATTAAGATGACCTAATTGATTGGTTGTAGAATGGTCATTATTCCAAGACTTACATTACATTTTAGCTAATACTGTCCTTATTTCAGTCATTCTTTTTTTTTTTTTTTTTGAAAAACAGTTTCCATTTCAGTGAAGCTTAAGCACAACAGTAATTGTCAGCTGAAAGATTTTAATTGGCTTCAAAACTATCTGCTGGTAAGAGAGAAATTGAAAATAATAACTGAATTAACCATGATTTGCACACTTAGGGAGGGAGAAGTGTACTCATTAGATATACAATTAAAATGAAATGCATTTACCCCTCTAAGTAGCTTATATCTCTTCTAATAAGTCTGCAGAATCAGTTTTTTCAGGCTCATTAATTTAGCTGTTTTACCTTTTCCTGAATGTATCGCAGAGAATCATCTGTTTTTCAGTAAATCTGAAGCTAGAACTCAGACACGTAGCAAAGTCTGTCTGAGACTGATGGGGCTTAGTATTTTCTTCTGCAAGATTAAAATACACAATTGCTCTGCACTTCATAAACTCTCTTCTCTGCTTTATTTACACAAGAACACACACATGCTCTTCCTTGCACTGACATCTTCTCTCTCACCGTCCCTCTCTGACATCCTTTCCTGAAGATCCTCTCCCCAGTGAAGTGAAAACTGTGGGCTAGGAAAATGAGAAGAGAGAGAAAGAGGAAATCGAGGCAGAGTTGAATATGCTGACCAACTTTCTTGCATGGGATTTTCCTGTGTGGTTGTCCCACTCATCAGTATGTATGGACTCCCAGCCTTCCAGTAAAGCCCCATTTGTCTAAAGCAAAAAAACAGAAAACAAGGAAGGAATGTTACCAAGAGATGGCCTGGGCTGCGTTATTCAAATTGCACTGCCAATCCAGGATCACAGCGCTCTTTTTGCTATAAGGTAGCAGGTATATTGATTCAACCAACTTTTAGCCCCTGGTAAGTAGAAAACATGCAGTAAGACAGCGGTCCCCAACCTTTATGGCAGCAGAGACTGGTTTTTTGGAAGACAGTTTTTTCCACAGATTAGGGGGTATGGGGAATGAGGGATGGTTTGGGGATGAAACTATTCCACCTCAGATCGTCAAGCATGAGTTAGATTTTCACAAGGAGTGTGCAACCTACTAGATCCCTTACATCCTCTGTTCACAGTAGGGTTTACACTCCTATGAGAATCTAAGGCCCTTGCTGATGTGACAGAGGCAGAGCCCAGGCGGTAAAGCTCGCTTGCTGCTCACCTTCTGCTGTTCAGCCCGGTTCCTAACAGGCTGTGGGCCAGCACTGGTCTGCGGCCCCAGGATTGGGGACCCCTGCTATAAGGTACAGTGAGGAATTCGACAGCGTGCAAGCTCTGACTCCTCCTGTGGGCACTTACTGTCTGAAGTGGGCAGACAACAATGGCATATTTTTAAGTGGCTGCAATACCAAGCTGTTTGTGACCCGAGCTGTAATCAAGCATTGACACATCATGGAAGGACAAGAAAGGAAGGCTTCAGAGAAAAGGTAGGATCTGAGTAGCATCTAGAAAGATCCGTAGGACTTGGATAGACGCAGCCTGAAAGACTGGGAGAAGGGGAGATGTATTTGTTTCCCATTGCTGCTACAATAACAACACACAATGATAATCTTACATTTCTGGAGGTCAGAAGTCTGAAAAGGTTCTCGCTGGGCTAATACCAGGGTGTTGATAGGGCTGTGTTCCTTCTGAAGGCTCAATCCTTTTCCAGCTGCTAGAGGCTGCCTGTGGCCCCTGCCCCTCTCTCCACCTTCAAAGCAGCACTGTCCAGTAGAGCATTTCTCATGCTGCACCACCGTGGCTCTGATCCTCCTGTTGCCTCTTACTCTCTCACTTACACAGACACTTGTGACCAAGTTGGACCCATCCACATGATCCAAAGCAACCTCCCCATCTCACATCCTTAACCTAATTGTACCTGCAAAGCCCCTTTTGCCAGGTTAATGTAGCACATTCACAGGTTCTAACGATTCACATGTCAACATGTTTGGTGGGGTACATTATTTTGCCTGCCACAGAAGGTAGGTTAGTTGCTTTTTATTGCTCTATCACTGACTGCCCTAGTATGTTGTGACTTAAAACAATAAATGTTTATTTTCTCACAGTGTCTTGGGGTCAGGAATTTGGGAGTGGCTCCTCTGGATGGTTCTGGCTCAGGTCTTTCATTAGGTTGTAGCCAGGATGTCAGCCAGAGCTGCCATCATCTGAAGGCTTAAGTGGACCCGGAGGGGTCCACTCCTTGGTGCTCTGACATGGCTGTTGGCAGGAGGCCTCAGTTCCCCTCCACATGGACCTCTCCACAGGTCTGCTTCAGCATCCTCATGACATGGCAGATGATTTCCTCAGAGCAAATTATTGATGAGAGAGAGAAAGTAGGGGAAAGAGAACGAGAAGAAGAGGAGGAGGAGGAAGCCACAGTGCTTTTATTAATATCACCTAGTCTCGGAAGGCATGAACCAGTAGTTTCACTCTACTCTAATTTATTAGTAGCAAGTTGCTCAGTCCAGCCCATACTCAAGCGGAAAGGAAGTTAAGGTGTACCACTTGAAGGGAGGAGGATCACGTAATTCACAAACATATTTTTAAATTGACACAAAGGGAGTCTGCAGAGGCTGGAGAACATGAGGTGTGTTCGGGAACGACCACTGGATTGGGATGCAAAGGCAGAATGTATGGGGAAGGAGACTGGGAGAAGAGTCTGGAAAGGTAGATGGGAATGTAGTTCCATGTGCTGCAGGAAATAGAAGACACTGCACGTCATGGTTGGTCTCTAAGTATCTTCTTGCACCTGGATAATTACTTCAGATTGTAAACGACACTACAACATAAGTAGAATGATAGCCTTGTAAAAATAATTATTATTTTATGAACTATATGCCATAGTTGAAAGCCGTTTATTATAATCGTATTAGCGTATGCTGCAGTGGACACACTCACATTTGATACGGGGCACTCCCTCTGAAGCGAATGCTGGCTTACACAGGCCATCACTGAGCTTTGCCACATCCTTTTTTCCCCCCAAATTCGTTTTATGAGCTTTTTATACACATACTCTTGTGGAGAGGATATTACAGGTTCCCACGTATCCATCACTCAGCTCCGGCAATTATCAGCTTTTTGCCATTCATCTCTTCTGTCCTCTTCTGGAGTTTACATATCCAGATCAGAAATGGGCTTCAGTCCCAGAAGAAGCACAATAGCTGTTGTTTCTAGAGCAGATAAATGTCTCAGCTTAAATTTGCTTCAGCAGTGTACAAAAGAAGTACATTGCTACCTAGTGGTTGACTGGCTTCTGGCCGGCTCCCCCGTTGAATTGTCACATGAGTCAGTTACTTTTATCCCTCTTGCTGGCCCCATTGGTAACAAGATCTCCACTGCTTTTGCCCTGTACTGGGTCTCAGTTTTCCTCATTTATACAATGAGGGATTTTAAACTAGATGATTGCTCATGGCTCTAAAACTCTGCAGTTTGGAAACATTGACTGTTACCAAGTGCAAACATGATACAGGCAATTAATAAATTACCCAGGGCTCTATTTAATTGTACCATAATTTTATTTTGGTTGGAATCTCCCAAAGGCTTGGCTGCTGCTTAAAGCATTATTCTAGGGCCATTGGATTTGTCATTGGCTGCTGTCCCGAAGTTGCATGATGACTTCATTGGGAAAAAGAAATATACGATAGAGATCCATTCTCATGTACTCCATGCTTTTCTCTGGAGGGGGATGATGTGGAATGAGACTGTCTTTTGGAAACTTTGCTTCTTACATGGATACTGAAATTATGCCTACCATGTCTCTTTTGGAACCTCACCCCAAGTGTAAAGCACCATTGAAAAAGAGTTCAGGGAAAAAGGAGGCTCCACTGTACCCAAGTGTGGCCACAAGTTTGTTGTTTTAAGTCTGAGAATGCCCAGCCAGCGTGGGATAACCTGTGGGCAACGGTGGATTAAGGTGGCAGCAATGTTCAAAGTGTCTCTGTCTCTTACCCCTTTGTGATGGCTTTGCTGCCACGTCCTTTCTCTGCCATAGCCCTGGAGATGGGAACTCTGCTGCTGCCCACCAGGTCAGCAACTCGTACCCCTCGCTTCCCTGTCCTCAAGAATGACCATCCAACTTCAGGGAAATGGCAGATGACTGTGTCAGGAAAGGAATCATTGCCTTGCTTTTAGGCACTGGCGCATTAGTTGAGCGTGTTGAGCCAGAGAGGAATGTGGAAATGATACCAGCCCTAGTCTGGGGCCCAGCTGGGCCGACTCCCCCGCCCTCTGCAGTGCCCTGCACTTCTAAAAACCTAATTGAATTCTTGGGTCTCTCCCGGCATCTTGTCTGCTCCTGGAGCCCTGGGGGGAACCAAGGACTCAATGTGTGAACTCTGGATAACCCCTAGATTCCGTAACTGATGGTGCTGACTGGGGCATGCAGGGTTTATAGATGCTCCAACTTCTCTCTTTTTCTTCTTCTTACTCCACCCCCAGTACATCTTCTGTTCCAGTAAGTACTCCACACAGAAATAAACCAATCTGATGTCATTAAGTACCAAGTCCAAAACAAACGATCATTTCTACTGTTGTGGTAAAAACTGGGAACAAAAGTGGACTTGTGGGGCAGGGTGGGTGGAAGGGCCACGTTGGGTGCCTGGCGTTGCGGCTCGGGGTCTCCAGCCTCACACAGCTTTGCCTTTGTCTCCGCAGCCCAGCCCGTGTTGTACTGGTGTGCCCGCAACATGTCTTTCTGGAGCAGCATTTCGTTTAACCTGGCTGTCCTGATGAACCTGCTCGTGGCGTTTTTCTACCCATTTAAGGGCGTCCGAGGAGGTACTCACATCTTTAATTTCAAAAAACCCATTAGAAGCAGCAGGAAGGCTGACTTGCATCTCAGTTGTGGTTCCTGGAAGTATTGGTGCGATACTGGGGTCCCAGTTATCCACGTTCAGACAAAGGAGATTGTAGTTGTTACCACAGATTTAGTTTTAAATCTAACTTAATATAATTTACCTTTTATATCCTTTTTTTTTTCACCAGGAAGAAAGAGAAGCAGCTAGATATAATTAAATCTGTGACAAATTCTCTTAATCAGTCCCTTGTTTTATATATGGGGAAACTGTGTCTCAGAGCAGTTAAGAGATCAGGCCAAAGTTACACAGGTAACTAATGGCAGAGCTAACGCTGAAACAGAGATGTCTTGATGCTCAGTTCAGTATATGTATTCCCACACCATACTTCTGGAATTGATTTCAGACTAAAGAATCTAAGAAATCTCTGGAATATTTTTTTCTGCCAGGGGTCAGAGGGGAGGCAGGACTTGAATGACTGCAGACTGTACAATGTTTAGTCTATTAAGAGCCACCTGCCATTTTTCACGTAACAAAACATGATGATTATGGTCTTTCTGGATTCCCCCAGCCCACCTCCTTCCGGGCTACACATTTTGCTGAGAAAAGGGACACTGAAGAGGGAGGCATTTTGCTATTTGGGGCCCCTCAATGTGTTAATGGCATCCTAGAGGCATCCGCACTTGCGGGGTTCCGGTGGCAGGCATTCAGAGGTCCTCTTCCTGATACATTCACAGCCCCTTTTCTGACATCCATGACAGCCACCTGGGAGGTCCACTTCCCAGCTATATATTTCATCAGAACTTTTTGGCAGATCACCTCACATACGCATATAACAACCTGCCAGGAACCACCTTATGTGAAAGATAATGGGATAAAGACCCCAAATATAAGACACAAAAACTACACAGGAGTAAGTTTTAGGATCCACTGTTTAGCTTAATCATGCAAACATCAACTCAGGCAAACAAGTATGGGTAATGAGTCCATTTAAGGACCAGTTTGAAAGCAATGACATGTTATATAATGCTTATATGCCTAACTTACCCTTTTGAGGAGTTAGCTTTTCTATTTGATCTTAAGTTACATGGAAGACATCATTTGAATTTCCCGCCCCCCCCAAAAGTACAATGTAAACACAAATCCAGGGGGGATTTTTTTTAAATGTCATGTCAGAAAGCATGAATGCCCATGTCTCTGTCTTAAAAGATTTGACTAGAACCCAGGGCTGCAAGGTTTTCTCTTTGGAGACGTCCACCTTAGCCCAGCTGCCACTCAGCAGAGAGATGCGTGATGGAGGGCCAGTGAGGAGCTCAGCTGGCTGTGGCAGAGAAGGCTCAGGTCTCCTTTCACTTCAGAGAAGTTGTCAGGCTCCTCACAGCAGATCATTCAGTCCTTACCTTGCCTGTGTTTTCATTTACTCTCCATTGCTTTAAAAATATTTCAAACAGATTTTATTATTCACCACATCCATTTTCTTCACCAGTCATTTGTGGCAGCATTCAGGCCAATTCTGGCAACAGGGGATTGGACAGCCACCCCACACCCTTCAGTGACAAGCCTCCTGCAGTGGCATCCTTAGACTTAGGAATTCAAGAGATTTAACATCTCTCTCGCTCCTGCTGCCCATTTGCCAAGCCACTTTAGCAAGTCCTTGTCATCCTCTGTGTGAAGAGATGCTTACATGAAGCCCATGGTTGGAAAACTTTGATATGGCTTCAGAAAGTCCTGTAGAACACAGGGAAAAACAGTTGCCAAACTAGTCAGGATCGCCAGAGCATGTGTTTCTTGCCCATTCAAGCTTGAGATCCCCTGGATGTCATGACTGTTGAGGGTCCTTCCAACTCTAAAATGGTACATTCTGAATGAGCCATCAACTCGGGCTGGTCTGCAGGAGGCAAGGATGCCTGGTTTGGAATCTTGGGCTTTAGAACTTCATGCTGATGGACTAAACTGAAAGCATAAATTAGAGCTCATAGGAGATTTGACCTGAGGTTGATCTTACCCAAGGAAGCCTTTTCCATTATCCAGTGACTGATATTGTCTTAAATTCATCAGTTTACTCTCAGAGGGATTTTTTTTTTCCTTTTGTAAGATGAATTGAGGGCATTTTCTATACTAATGGCTACCATCCTCGGGAAAAGGGTTGTATTAACCCTTCCTGTAAACAAAATCTGTTTTGTTGTTCTGAAAATATTTCTTTGAGCTAATATTTGTTAGGATTTATTGCATCCTGAAAACAGGATTTCAAAATGTCCCTCTTGAATGTATAAAATAACCCTATAATGTGTGCCGATGTGGTTCTGTGGCTTATAAGGTTTGTGACTGCCAAGAACCAGTGGCCTTAAAAGCTCCTTTTCAAATCATTCTGCCCGGCCCATTTGTTTTAGAACTGACAAGTTACAGTCTTTCAAAAGCATGCAACTGAGGCAGCTTCAGATTGCTTACTGAATTTGTGAGCATGCCATGATGACTAAAGCAAATGTACTACTACTTTTTCAATGTTTTTATTATTGAAATTGACAAATATATGCACAAGTAGAAAGAACAATATAATGAGCTACCATGTACCTATCAGCCAGCTTTAACAATTTTACCTATCTTGTTTCATATATCCCCATACTATATTTTTTGAAACATTTTAAAGAATTCTAGACATCTTGGATTTTTGGTGCATAAATATTTCAGTGTATATCTCTAACTTATAAGGATATTTTAAAATATGTATAATCACCATGCCATTATCATGTCTAACAAAACTAACAGCAAATCTTGTAATAGGCTGTCCAAATTCAGATTTCTCCAACTGTCTCAAAGATGTCTTTCTGGAGTTGGTTTTTTGGAATGTAGCACTGTGTTTTTTAACACTGCTTTTATAGTGAGGAGACAGCATTTTTAAATTGCCCTCTTCAGGATTTGGGACCAGTAGGTCACATTGATGATACTGAGATAATCTTAACAGTCCATTTAAAATGGCATTAAGCACTTCAGGAAATGATAGGTAAGCCACAGACTGGGAGAAGATAGTCACCAAAGTATATATCTGATAAAACGCTTTTATCCAGAGTATGTAAAGAACTCTTACAATTCAATAATAAAAAGACTATTCAGTTAAAACAGTGGTCAAAACATTTGATCAGACACTTCACAGAAGATATGTGAATGGCCAATAAGCACATGAAATGATGTTCAACATCACTAGTTATCAGGGAAGTGTAAATTAAAACCACAACACCATACCACTGCAGACCTACCAGAATGACTAAATGAAAAAGATGGGTACTACCAAGTGTTGATGATGCTGTGGAGCAGATGGAACTGTCATATACTGCTGGTGGGAAGGCAGTGTGATACACTCACCTTGGAAAACAGTATGGTATTGTCATTTAAAGGTAAACATATACTTAGGATCCAACACTCTACTTCTCTATGTTTGTCCAAGAGAAATGAAAACATATGTCCACTCCAAGATTTGTATCTGAATGTTTCTAGTCGTATTATTTGCATTCACTCCAAACTGGAAACTCATTGATTGTTAGTTGGACAAATAAATTATAACATATCCATACTATAATATACTCAGCACTAAAAGTACAAAGTATCAATACATACATGGTAACCTGGATGCATCTTAAAAACTTGCTAGGTGAAAGAGGTCAAGCACAAAAGACTTCCTACTGATGGGATTATTTTTCCATTTTTATGAAATACTAGAAAGTGCAAAACTATAGGGACTGACATCAGATCAGTGGTAGCTGGGGGTAAGGATGGTGCAAGGCATCACCTGCAAAGAAGGTCAAGGAGACTTTTTAGAGGGATAAAAATGTCTGTATCTTGATTGTGGTGACAGTTACATGCAGTAGTTACATGACTACATAAACTGCCAAGATTCACCAAGTTTTACATTTAAAATGCATGGATTTTTAAAAAATATTGATTAAGGACCATCAACTTCAGAGGCAAATGGTCAGCAGCCATGTGCTGCATCACTTTGGGCAAGAAATGTAACCTGAGAGTCAGTTTCCTTTACAATAGTACCAACCTCGTGGGGTAGTTGAGAAGACTGAATAAATGATCATCAGCGTTAAGGGCTTGACACAATGTCTAACAATGGTTAAATGCTCGGAAAGAGGCACATGTGCCTTAATGTACACTTCTTGAATTTCCGAGAAGCCTCTGCCTCTTTGTCCCCATTCCTAATCAGCTTTTCCTTTTGAAGGATTTCAAAAGGGAAGAGGTAAGTGACTGGGCTTGGGGGAGCAGTTGTTAAAGTGAGGCTGAATCTCGGCAGGCGTGGACTCAGTGAACTAGGGCAGCCAGCAGCTGGTGGAAGAGCTGTGCTCTGCAAAGGTGTCTCCTCCCCGATGGTGGTCAATCCCAGCATCTCTGAAGAAGTGAAGCTCCTTTATATAAGTGGCCTTAATCATGTAGTGCTGCTTGTTTACATCTGAAGGAGACTCAAAATGTGACAGCGTTTGAAATAGGGGTGTTTTTTTTTTAATGAGTGTTTTACAGAACTATATTTTTAGCCGTGTTGGCTCATGTTATATAACCAAGCCGTCTCGTGGGACACTCTAAATAGAACTTGCAGTAGCAAGAGATGACAAAAATTGGTATAAGCTCTTTGACTGCAGGGATAATCTAATTGTAGGATGATGCTCATGACACGGAAGTTGCCTTTCTCTTTCCCTTGGAGAAATCTGATTCAGGCAGGGGACCTGCAGTTTTCCTTTGCATACTTTTAATAGATATTAAGTTGAAGCTTCCAGGTTGCCTTCTCTGAGTGAAGTGTGACACATGCATGAGTTTTATTTCTCGAACAAGCTTTTCGTGAGTCCCTGCCAGGCACCAGGTACTTCCCTTGGGGGATGTGCAATCTGGTGAGAGAGAGACAAGTAAACTGACCATTAGGAAATAGCGTCCCATAGGGATGACTGGAAGCAGGGAATATGGAGGAGGAGGGAACTCCTGACGTGTTTTTATGGGGAGGAAAGGGATAGGGGGAGGCTTCCTAGAAGAAGTAATGCCAAAGCTAAGACCTGAGATGAACGAGAAGTGAAGAACTTCCCAGCAGAAGGAGCTTGTGTGAAGGCTTGGAGATCAGAAAATACTCATGGGACTGGTTATGTATGGGGCAGAGAATTTGAGGTGAGCATTGGGGCTGGTAAGGCAAAAAAGTTATTAAAGAAATTGTAATGGCGCATGCTTTAGGTCTGTCCCCTGTACTCAGCGAATGCTCAGATGTGTGAGAGAACCCTGTTTTGTCCTTGCAGGAACCCTGGAGCCCCACTGGTCGGGACTCCTGTGGACAGCCATGCTCATCTCTCTGGCCATTGTCATTGCCCTCCCCAAGCCCCATGGCATCCGGGCTTTAATTGCCTCCACAATTCTACGATTGATATTTTCTGTCGGGTTACAACCCACATTGTTTCTTCTGGGCGCTTTCAATGTAAGTATGAATACCTTCCTTGCCACTGTTTTGTCTGCAAGTAAATAGGAATGTCTTGCATTCTGGTTTCTAGAATCCTGGCCTGTGCTTTCAGTCCATAAAAATATTGTTTGGGGAAACTGTTAAGATGGCAGAAGCAAGGGATGGCTGCAGGTGGGTATCTCCCTCTTGACTGCCCCATGGTGCAGTGAGCCTTGTAGTGCATCCCTTGGGCACCAGTGCTCTCACTTTTAGGGACTATCCCTGTCAGGAGATCGGCAGGAAGAGTGGTAGCACTTGGAGATTTAAGTTAGTTTTGCGAATCTAGTCGAAGTTTTGTTGGGATAGGAGATTTTAGACAGTAAGTGAAATGATAACATATTAACACAGCACCCACTTCTGGCAAGGGCCACATAGAAAAGAGGGGAGAGGTAAGAGGGACTGGCCAAACACAGAGATGGGGCAGGTAGAGAAGGAAGAGGAGAAGCAGAGACAGTTCTTTAAAAGTCATTGGTGGCATTTAGAAATGCTATTTCAGTACCATTGAAAGATAGAAGCCAATTGCATCTCTGGGAGAGTTCTTAGGAAAAACTGATATAAAACCATACATTGGAGAGGTTTCCTGGTGAAGGGAAGCAGAAAATTTGGACATGTGAAGCACTGGAGGATCTACAAATGCTTTCCATTGTTTCTGCCCTGAGCATATAAGGAAGCTGAAGTCCTTGTGCAAAACTGGAAGTGATGTTGCAAAATAATATAGTAATTCAGTGCAACAGCAAACGTGCCAAAGTGAGTATTCAAATGGCACAGGCAGCAAGGACTTTAGAGGAGAAGAAGTCATGTCAAGCTGAAAAACTTACGGGGGGAGGAGGCAGGATAGAAATTGGGGCCTAAGGATTGGAGGGACAGGCTTGGTGGCTCACATCTGTAATCCCAGCACTTTGGGAGGCCAGGGTTAGCAGATCACTTGAGGTCAGGAGTTCAAGACCAGCCTGGCCAACATGGCAAAACCCTGTCTGTACAAAAAATACAAAAATTAGCTCGGTGTGGTGGCATGTGCCTATAACCCCAGCTACTCAGGAAGCTGAGGCAGGAGAATCACTTGACCCTGGGAGGTGGAGGTTGCAGTGAGCTGAGATTGTGCCACTGCACACCAGCCTGGGTGACAAAGGGAGACTCTGTTTCAAAAAGAAATACATAAATAATGTTTTTTTAAAAAAAAGGAATGGAGACGATCTGGCCAGGAAGCACGGATTGAAGAGTGTTTGGTTTTGTGGGCCCCATAGTCCAGAGCAGAACAGTGGCAATGCCCAGGATATTATCAAGACAATAAACAGTTTCACCTCGTCCGTGGTTCGGTAGTGATCAGTAGGAACCAATCCTTTATGAGTCACTTGCAGCACTGAATTTTAGGATAAAGCAACAGGACTTCATCCCCCAGGTCAGCATTCCCAGAGCATATTCCACGTTGATAAACGTAAGGTGAGAAAAGGGTCCTGTGGTCTAATCAACATGAAAAATGCTGGGCTAAACACAATGAAGGGTTTCATTACTTCAGGCTTCCCCTCAGACTTTAATGTTCTAATTTGGATATGGATTAGGAACCTCCAAGGAAAATAGTGTATTTCTGTTTCCCAAACTTATTTTCCCGCGGTTTTTCGTAAGTATCACTTGAGATTAGTGTTGTGTAGAACGTATGTTGAAAACTCTGTTGCCAGTAGTGGAAATTGCCTGTGGCATTTTGAGCCAAGTAATGGTCTATACAAAGAAGTATTGTTGAGAAATGGCATTCTGTATGGCATGTTACGTGGATTCATCGGGAGGGACTAGAGGCAAGGAGGCTTTTTAGGAGCTGTTGCTGTGCTTTGATTAGGTTTGACAAGCCTGAGTCTTGGTCATAGTGTAGAAGAAAGAAGGAAGGTATGGACGTCAGAAATGGGACAGTGGTTCAAGCCTGTAATCCCAGCACTTTGGGAGGCCAAGGTGGGCAAATCACTTAAGGCCAGGAGTTCGAGACCACCTTGGCTGGTAGGCATGCAAAACCTCTCTCTACTAAAAGTATACAAAAATTGGCCTGGTTTGGTAACATGTGCCTGTAATCTTAGCTACCCGAGAGGCTGAGGCACAAGAATCTCTTGAACCTGGGAGGAGGAGGTTGCAGTGAGCCGAGATGATGCCACTGCACTCTAGCCTGGGTGACAGAGTGAGACTGCATCAAAAAAAAAAAAAAAACAAAAACAGAAGGAAATAGTAACACATGGTGGGCACAGAGTCAGTGCCTTACCCCAGAAAGCAATGCACTTGTATTAGTTTATTCTCAAGTTGCTAAAAAGCAATGCCTGACACTGGGTCATTTATAAGAAAAGAGGTTTAATTGACCTGAGGTTTTGTCGCTGTACGGGAAGCATGGCAGCATCTGCTTCTGAGAGACCTCAGGGAGCTGTGACTCATGGCGGAGTAAAAGCAGCAAAGTCGGAGCAGGCATATTCACATGGCTGGAGCAGGAGGAAGCGGGTGGGGAGGTGCCACACACCTTTAAACAACCAGATCTCTGTCTCTATACTGTACCCAGGCCAGGTGGCGCTAAACCTTTTACGATCCAGTCACCTCCCAGTAGGCCCCACCTCCAACACTGGAGGTTACACTTTAACAGGAGATTTGGGGGGACACAGAACCAAACCACATCAGCACTCCGGGTCCTTTTTTCAGGCAAAGCGGTTATCACTTGATTGGGTGATGAAGGAGGCAAATATGGCTCCAAATTTTCAGTCACAGATGACTGGGAGAAGAAAAACATGGGCATCTGAAATGAAGTCATGCAAAGATCTAGTTTTCAGGGTGAAAACGCATTTAAATCATTGACTTACTGGGCTTCAGGTGCCAAGACGCACCGTTAACGTTAGCTGTGGCATTTGGAAATACATGACCAGAACTACAAGAGAGAATGTAAGGATTGCCTGCAGTGAGAGGAAACCATTTAAAAAGGAAATACAAAAGAATTACATAAACAACTAGATAGAAAAAATGTTCAGTATTTCAGAGGCTGTCTTCTATGGGCTGTCTAGTTATTTTTTCTCTGGCCTTCTCTGATAATCATTCCACAGTTACCACTTCTTTTTTGTTTGTTTGTTTGTTTTGAGATGGAGTCTCGCTCTGTCATCCAGGCTAGGGTGCGGTAACACGATCTTGGCTCACTGCAACCTCCACCTCCTGGGTTCAAACGATTCTTCTGCCTCAGGCTTCCAAGTAGCTGGGACTACAGGCGTGTGCCACCACACCCGGCTAATTTTTGTATTTTTAGTAGAGAGGGGCATTTCACCGTATTGGCCAGGCTGGTCTCGAACTCCTAACCTCGTGATCGCCTGCCTGGGCCTCCCAAAGTGCTGGGATTACAGGCATGAGCCACTGCACCCAGCCAGTTATCACTTCTTTAACACAAATCAGTTGGGGGAAAGACTCAACTGAGACAATTAATTACCATTTACAACAACATGAGCTGGGGTGGGAGGGGCAAACAGCTATAATAAATAATTATTTAGAAGGAATTTTAAAAGAAAGAAGCACCTACGTGGAATGTATGGGAGAGGGAAAGTAGCTGTGGACGGAGACAGAGAAAGAATATTGGAGTTCTGAGAGCTAGAGAAGGGGAGGGCGGGTTCCTGAAAGCCCAGCCGGGAGAGTGGTGAGCAGGGTGGGGTGGGAGCCTTGTCGTGCTGCAGGGAGCTGGGAAGGATGCTAAGAGCAGACGGGAAGACTGCTGGGTGCGCAGAATCCTTGGAGACTTCGCATGAGCTGCCTCTGTAGAGAGGTGGGGATGGGAGCCAGATCTAAGACTAACAAGCAGAGTCCAGCCACAGGCTGAGACCACAAATAGCAGCTATTTCCTGGGGAAGCAGTGGAGAACACTAGGGCAGAAGTTAGAGGGGAGAATGAATTTGGGTGAAGTGGATCACCCCAGTGTTTGGATGGTAGGAGCCGGGGCATGTTTGAGGTCTGTAATGTGTAGTGTCACTCAGGGTACCATCTGCCCCTCCCTGAAACCACATCATCATGGATCATCCAGAATCAGTGATACTTTCCCACCCTACGAAAGCCCTTCCACTAGCAAAGGTTAGAATTTTGGAAAAAACTGGCAGATTGAATGCTTAGCCTGTCTGAGAAAGCCAGCAACGATCTGTGGGTGTCGGCTTCCTTGCTTATCTGATTGCCGAGAAGCTCACTTACACAGACCTACCAGATTAACTGGCAGAATTTCCCCGGCACCTGTGGCCAGGGGAGCTAGAGCAGCAGAAGATGGTTTTACCAGTGCATCCAGAGAGGTTCCTCTCCAGCCGCCTCCTGAGCCACATTTTTCTGTCAACATATTTCTGGAGACGGACTTCCAGCCATTGGGGTTTCTATCAAAGGTGGGGCATACTGCACAGTAGTTCAGTTAGGACTCCTTCAGTTACAGATGTCAGAAAACCTCATCCATGCCAGCCTCAGCAAAGGAGAACATGTGCTGGTTCATTTTGACCAAGAAACTAAGAGCCTCGCTTCAGACACAGCTGATAACGGGGCTCTGACAGTGGCCTCGGGGCCCAGTTCCTCCTTGCCATCTTTTGGCTCTGTGTCCCCACTATTAGTGGTACCTTCAGTGTTGGTGGTGTGGCAGCTCCAGCATTTACAGCTGCTCAGGTTCAAGGTCGGCGGGAAAGAACAAAATTATCTTTTGCTGCAATCCCAGGGAAGACCTCAGTGGACATCATTGGCTCCCTTTGGTCCTGTGTCTATCTCTAACCAAGTCATTGTACCCAGGGGAATACAATATTGTGAGGGCCAGGTTAGAGCCTCACCCACACCTCAAAGGCTGCTACTCAGAGAGGGATGGATCCCCAAAGGAAAATTAGAAGTTATTCCCAGAAGAGAGGGCAGGGGAATAGAACTCATCCTGAAGTCCTTTACGTTTTTTCCCCAAGAAAATTCTTGTTTTCCCGGTAAACTTATGAGCAATGAAAGGCAAGAACTGATCACTGCTCACTGAATTGCCACCTTACGGTGCCTAGAATGTAACAAATTCAGAAAATGCTTTTCATCACACTGATCACAGGGTTCATGGATTGAGGTGACTTCTGTGTTTGACTAACGCATGTAAGAATGTTAGAAATGATTCATATCTCATTTTGAAAATCATAATCTCAGTACGTGTTAATTTTGTTTTTGCCATAGAGAAATGCTACTTGATTACTGTTGCACATAAAGTTATCTGACTGCCAAGTATTTTGTAATATGCCTGAAAAGCAAAGTAATGAAATGACTTAGATCTGCAAATGGTTCTTGGCGGGTTTGGTGGGCACCAGGTGAAAAAGGAAGCATTTGTTTGGGCACAGTGACTGAAATACATTTGTGTGAGACGCTCTCTTTGCTCTCATGAAGAGTTTGGCACAGTCTGTGCCATCTGACTGGTCCTGTCATTGTTCTCAGGTATGCAATAAAATCATCTTTCTAATGAGCTTTGTGGGCAACTGTGGGACATTCACAAGAGGCTACCGAGCCATGGTTCTGGATGTTGAGTTCCTCTATCATTTGCTGTATCTTGTGATCTGTGCCATGGGGCTCTTTGTCCATGAGTTCTTCTACAGTCTGCTGGTGAGTACCTGGTGTGGAAATATTTTATGTGAGGGGAACTAGGTGAATATCCTACGTCCTCTCTCTCATCACAGACCCTTCCGGTGCGCCTGTCCACCAAGATGGAAGCTCCACAGTTGCAGCCTTTGGGGGATCTGGGAGGAAAGCTACACAGGAATTAGGTCAGCCCAGGAATACAAGAGTTGTACAGCTGCACTGTGTACGGTGCACACCAGGTCTGTTGCTTCTCAGTACTGGAAAATGCCTGCAGTAGGTTCACGAGATGTTTCCTTTCCACACACGTTTGTTTTTCTTTACTTCTTAGACTCAGCCAAGACTTATACCAAGAGGAGTGTTTCTGAGGCTGTCATCCAACAGTTCTCATGGAATCCATTTATCTGTGAACACACGTAGTGACCATAAGAGTAGGAGCCACTAGTTTCGAAGCCCCAGGATTCATGATAATGAGCTCAGTAGATTTATTGGTCCAGGAGACCCTTCTCAGTAAAAGTTATTTTGTTCCAGTATGAGCCAAGTGCTTAATGTCTTGACAGTCTATAAAACAAGTTGGTTCTATCACCTTTCTCCTGAGTAGGTTTTTAAATTACAAATCAAATAACTGCTTACTTTCCTATAGTTAAAAGGAATCTAGACCTGTGGCATTGTAGATAAGAAACCATTTTCTTGTACCTACATAAAATGACAGGAAGCATAAAACTGACCTGTCTGCAAGCCACACCATAATGAGCCTAGAAATATTAAAATGTTTGTGAGGACAAAAATGATCAAGGACTTAAAGGGCTGACTTGCAAAGAGGGACGGACTTGCAAAAGGTGGAGCAAGGAGTGCTTCAGGGAAGTGCTTAGAATATCCCTCCAAAGCACGTATGAGAGGTATCCAGCCACAATCTAGTTTGATCCTATTGCATTTTCTAAAAGTGAACTGAGGTAGTACCATCATCAGAAGCTGGGAGTTACTCTTGTCTTTCTGCAATAGGTTAGAGATTTGAAAGCACAAATGCACCTGTGTGAGACGCTCCCTTCACTTAACTTACTTACCTGCTTTGTGCCTCAGTTTCCTCATCTGCAAAATGAGAACACTGTATCTCCCTCACAGGGCCGTCATAGGGATTACATGCAGCTGTTCAGGTCAGGGGCTTAGAATAGCACTGCCGAACGACTGCCAGCTATTATTATTGTCTTTGTCATTCTATATTCCTTCCCCCGTCCAAAACACTATAAAGAATTCACCGTTCAGATCACTAGGATTAGCTCATTCCATTAGGGGTGGATGTTGGCAGGCTAAGGGAATGGATTATTTTCCCTCATCTAAAAATAGGTCTCGCTATATTTTGAGGTTTTAGGCAAAGAGGTCTCAGGATATACTTGTGATTGCCATTATGTGGCCTATTTTGGTCACTTTGTATCAGAAATCTTTAGAGACTCGTGTCTGTTTCTGAGAGTTTTTGTCTCATGCCATCATGTCCCTAGACAACAAATTCCTGTTCTCCCTCAGCAGGGCAGCAGAGCTCAGCTGGTGGTCTCTCTCATCCTTGCCAAGGGGTCTCTCCCAAGAGACAGGAGATTCCCCTTTGGACAACACCATCTTGCCCCAGTAGACACTTTGACTTTTTCTCCAATCTGCCTCTAGTTGGCTTTGCTTCTTTTTTGTTCCTTTGAGTCGTCTTCTTTTCATCAGTTGCAATGCAGGCCAGTCCCAGTGCTCGATGCAGGGCACATAATGGTGAGAGGAACAGTCCCTACCCTCATAGTCCTCACAGTCTGGAGCACAGCACAGCAACTGCCGTTTCATGAGTGCTCACCCTGCACTCTTCTTGACACGCTCTTACTACCACCTTTGAGGTAGATGGTATCTTCCAATTACAGCTGAGGAGTCTGAGGCTTGGTGAGGTTAGGTAACTTGCTCAGAGTCACACTGTCAGTCACTGGTAGAGGCAGGAGAGCCACACAACTCTGTTGATTCCCAAGGCTACACTGCCTTTTATTCAAGCACATGAAAAAGTCCCTGCATCAGTGAAACTGGCATTTCATGTTGCAGTTTACATCTGTGCTTTCAAGTCTCTAACCTATCACAGAAAGGTAAGAGTAACTCTCAGCTTCTGATGATGCTACCTCAGTTCACTTTTAGAAAACGCAACAGGTTCAAACTAGATTGTGGTTGGATGCCTCTCGTAAGTGTTTCGGGAAGGATTTTCTAAGCTGTCTGGACCTTGACTTGTTTGTGGCTTCAAGTGATGTGCTCCTTTTTGTATCAAAGCACTATTGAATGTGTCTGGTAAGAACTAGAAAACACTGACACTGTTCAAATTATTCCACTAATAAGGAAAGCCTGCAACCAAAAAAAAAAAAAAAAACTGGGCTGCCTGTAAAAGGAGAGAGACCTCAGCAGGGAAAACCCATGTGTTCCTGAGTTGGGAGAGCTCCCTTCCATGCCAGCAGGCCAGAAGGCAGAGAGGGTAATCTGGTGGCCTAATTAAACTGCCACCCCGTGCCCCACAAGACTGGCTGGACCTGGTCTTGAGCCTGCATTAAAGCTGTGTCCTTAGAAAAATATTAACACCTGGAGATGAAAATGTGCAAAGTTCATAAGCAGCAGGCAGTTAACAAAAGCAGAAATCCAGATGGTCAGTAAACATGGAAAAATGTTCATCCTTGCTGCTAAACAAAGGCATGCAGATTAAAACAGCACAATCCCGTTAGTAAAGGTTAAAAAGCCTGATGGTGCCCAGTATTAGTGAGAGTGGGGTAAAACAGGCATGATTCTTTACTAGTGGTAAATGTAAACTGACCCAGCCTTTCTTGAAGGCAGTGGGCAGCATGTTTTCCTTATACCATTTGACCCAAATACTCCATTTCCAAAAATTTGCCAAAAAGAAATAAATAGACGAGCTTGTATAGAGGCATGTATAGAAGTGCTCATCATAGCATTATTCATTATAATTGGAAACATCTTGACTTTTTTTTAAAAAAAACATTGATTATGTTAATCATGTTTTTCCCATATAGTGAAATACCGGGTGATCATTTTTGACATAAGAATGTTCCTGATGGCTTGGTAAAAGGCTGGTTATGTGCCAGCATTATGGTCTTATCATTTTGTAAACGATATATATCTATTCATGGCATTTTTTAAAGGCCAGGAGGAATTAACTCATTGAACAAATGTCTCTAGATGGTGAACTATTAGTGACTTCTTTCCTTTGTGCTTTTGTTTTCCAAGTTTTCTCCACTGAACATGTATAATTTTCTAATTAGAAGAAAGCTTTTCTTTTATATGAGTAATATGGATTACTTAAAAATTAGAAATTATAGATGCATGAAAAGAAAAAATCACTTGTCATTTCAGTGATTTGGAGGCTCTGTAATCTCTGCGGTCCTTAACCACAGAAAACAAGTATCATTTGTTTGTCCTCTGAAGTTGCTCTTACTTCCCACTTTATATTGAGCTGCTGGAAAATATTTAACCAACATTAACAGCAACACTTTGCCTTCTGTTGTACTCTATTGACTAAATGTGTCTCCCTTGCTTCCCTTCAGTATCCTACTCCACCCAGTGCCCTTTACAGAACTACTCTCAGAACATAGATTGGTGTTAAGGAGGCAGAAAAGCCAATCAACCAGAAAATGACCTCAGATGTAAAATTCTGAATTGGAAGGGACTCAGAGATCAGCTATCTTAGTCCACTTATTTTGCAGATGAAGAAACAGATGCAGAGAATTCAGATGGCTTGACCAACATCTTGCAACAAATTAAAAGCAGAATCAGGATTCGACCCTGTCGCCTGACTCACTTCATGGTGCAGTCACACCCCAAAGCCACAGTGGAGACCAAACCTTCCATCCAGGATTAGACAGCAGCCAAAGGCCATGCTAAAAACTAGCCTCAGGTCTAAGAGTAACTTCAGAGCACTCTCTTCACGCGCTCCCCACCATTCCCCCAGCCAAGTGTCGGGGACTGTAGCTCTTGGAAAAGTGGCCATTATCCTCCCATACCTGTATGTACAGGGATCCTCCATTCCTTAGGAAGCCAACTTCCTGCAAAGAGCAGGTCCTTAGCAGAGGGCAAGCCTGGATTGTGAATGCCCTGTGACCTGCAGGGGTCTTACCCTCACAAGGCGTGAGAGTGATAAGGGTTTAGGCTTCTTGGTTAGCGCCAGTAATGTCACTGCCATATACTAGCTATGTGACCCTCTCCCAATCTCTTGATCAGGAAATGAATGATAATTACTATTTATTGTACTTACTCAGCATATGTGTGCCAGTGTGCTAGCCCTGTTGCTATGTGGTTTGTTTATTCTTCATGATAACTCTACAGCCTCCAGCCTGCAAATGAGGAAATGGAGACTCAGAGGGGATGAGGAAAGTATCTAGCCCAAGATCATATGGTGGACAGTAGCTAAGATGTGAACCTACGTCTAAGTCCAGAGTCTTTGCCACTGACGCTGGCCTGTAGCATGTCTGCCTTCCCACCAGACACTCGGGTGCAGGAGGGCAGGGACCAGGGTGGCTGGCTCTTCACAGAAATTCAGTTCAGTCCTTCTAAATGAGCATGCCAAGACCCTCATCACTTTCCTCTCCTTTTCTCTCTGAAACTCATTGGCACAAGCATGTGTTTTCTCTATTTCCAGGCCCTCTAAATGGCTCTGGATGCTACTTGAAGTTGCTATTATTTCCTGCTTCCCGCTTCTATGTTTATTTTTCCTCGTTTTTACCATCTCTGTTTCACTGTGAAGCCAGGCAAGATGTTCAGTGTTAAGATCATAATGTAATACTTTTGAGTTTTTAAGAAGGTAAACTCTCTATAAACCAAGTTTTCATTATGGGATAGTGATAAGTGATAGACATCTAACATCGAGGCTTCTTATAATTCTTTTTGTTTGTTTTCAAAGCTCTTTGATTTGGTGTACAGAGAAGAGACTTTACTTAATGTCATTAAAAGTGTCACTCGCAATGGACGGTCCATCATCCTGACAGCGGTTCTGGCTCTGATCCTCGTTTACCTGTTCTCAATAGTGGGCTATCTTTTCTTCAAGGATGACTTTATCTTGGAAGTAGACAGGCTGCCCAATGAAACGACCGTTCCAGGTGGGTTTGGGATCTTCTGATCATTTTAATGTTAAAAGAATATTTCCCGATTATAACTGAACTAAAGAAAGTAATGACTTTAGTGATGTAGACATCTCCCCATTGCATTTCCCTAACACGCAGAGTGTGAATTTCAAATACAGGTCTTCATTCTCACTTTACTCAAAGAGCAATGTGGCTTATCAAATGCTAAGAGTGAGTGACCAGATCTGACATTAATTTATTCACTAACATCATCTTTTAAACTAGTGCAACCTTTTTGTAAAGCATTGACCATATATATTGAAAGGGTTGGAGTATGCATCCCTTTAACTTAGTAAATCTACTTGTAGGAATCTATACTTTAAAAAAAAAAAAGCCTGCTGACTGTGCATGTAGAAACAGACATATATGGGAGGACTTTCACTGCAGTGTACAGTTGGAAGCAGTCTAAATATTGAGGGGTGTTTCATCAGATCATGGTACATCCATGAAGTGGGGTGCCTTGCACATAGGTACATCTTTATAACCCTCTATGGAAAAATACCCACAAGACATAGCTGGAAATGGCAGAAGGGTAACTATAGTACGATCACATGTATGTCTTTTTTTTTTTTTTTAAAGATAGGATCTCACTCTGTCTTCCAGACTGAAGTGCAGGGGTATGATTTCAGCTCACTGCCACCTCCGTCCCCCGGGCTCAAGCAATCCTCCCACCTCAGCCTCCCCAGTAGCTGGGACTGCAGGCACCTGCCACCACATGCAGCTTATTGCATTTTTTGTAGAGATGGGTTCTTGCCATGTTGCCAGGGCTGGTCTTGAACTCCTGGGCTCAAGCGATCCCCCAGCTTTAGCTTCCCAAAGAACTGGGATTACCGGTACCATGCCCAGTCTTCTTACGTTTTCTTGAAAATTAAAAAGCTTATATCCATGCATTAAAATATGGATGGCTGTACCTCCAAACTGCTAGCAGTAGCTCTCTCTGGTGCTTTTTTTTTTTTTTTTTTTTTTTACTATATGCAGGTTTTACAGTGAACTCGTGTTATTTTTACACATAGCAAGAACAGATTTCCAATTTTGAGAGTGAAAGACCATAATACTTCAGTGATACCCAAGTGCCCTTTTCTCTCAGTTAGAATAGTTGGCCCTACTTAGTGAACTGTTACTGGTTTTTCATCAGGTAGCCAGGTACCCCTGAGTCTAAGGAACAAACTAGAGCTGTTGTGGCTGACTGAGCCAGCCAGCCTTTGTGCTCTCCCTCCCAAATGCTGTGTTCTTGGCATGTATCTCCGGCCTCCCAAGTTGACACTAAGTGACATTTATTGCCAGCCATCTTAGAGTTGTGGACTGAACCAGCCTGGACCTTGGATTTCTATTAATGCCTGCTGATACTTCTTGTGCAGACTTGATATAAATCTTGCTGGAGTCAGTACGTTCAGTTGTATCTGTCTAAGAGTTTCAGCTGTTTGTCTTTAAAGTTGGAGAGGTGCTATTTAAGTGCGATATTTCTAGTAAGCCTACAGGAATTGACATTTTTGGCTTTTTTCCCATCCAGATCACCAAAGGAAAGTGTAAATTGCATTTCTGCTTTGAATTTATATGCAAGATTCTAGGGTGTTATTTATGTAAAGAATTGTTTAATCAGCCGTGAATTGGGGACTTCAAACATTTTAACCATATGCTGCCAGATTGTTCATCATAAAATTTCCTTCTCTCTCCCAGAAACTGGCGAGAGTTTGGCAAGCGAGTTCCTGTTCTCCGACGTGTGTAGGGTGGAGACTGGGGAGAACTGTTCCTCTCCTGCACCCAAAGAAGGTAGGACCTCCTAGCTGTAAGCACCACGTTCATATGGGACGCCCCCAGAGGCTTAGCTGATGCAGGTGATATTAGAAGCAGATCGAATTTACTGCTCAGGAGTAAGGATATAGCAAAGGGGAAAGGCTGGGAGAGAGAAGGGAGATGAAGGGCAAAGAACACTACACATAAAGAAAAGATCTGATGTGATTCAGCTGATTTATACTGAGTGCCCACTGCTTGCCAGGGACTATGGTGTCCTCTAAGAGACAGTAATGTAGAGAAGGATGCGGGCAAGTTAAATGGTGATTGCTAGAGAGTATGTGCAATGCTGGGAATAAGGATGGAATACAGAGGATAGGCACTGGCCTACTACTGGGGTAAGCGTATCATCAGGGAGGTGATATCCAAACTATAACAGAAGACTGTTGATATTCCAAGGAGAGGGAATAGTACATCTAAAGGCTTAAAGATAAAAAGAAAAAACCAGCAAGTTTGGGGAGATGATGCTTATAAAAAAGGAGGTGAGTAGCAAGAAATGAAGCCACAGATATAAACAAAGGGATAGATCATGAAGGGTCTTCTGCGTTAGACTTAGGAGGTTAAACTTCATCCAGAGGATGATCAGGGGTTGTTGAAAGATGAGTGATGAAATCTGTGTTTTAGCAAAACCCTTCTGCAGCTGGAGAAAGAAATGAGGCAGACAGCAAGCATGGCTCTTACTGCATAAAGCAGTGAGAATGAACAGTCTTTAATGTAAAGCAGTTTATCCAGAGACCCTGCCGTGAAGTGTCCCTGGATTTAGTCCTCACATCATCCCCAGTGAGGAACCTGGGTCCTGTGGCATAACTCTCATCTGAGAGATGCCTGTGACTCAGAGTCGCGAAGCAATTCATCTGACATTAAAAGACTGTTTGCAGCTGGGTCTGGGATTTAACACCTGGAAAGGACAGGGCATGTTTTAGATCCCACAGAAGAAGAGCAATACTACCATAGCTGGAGAAATTAACATGAAAACAGAGTTGCCCAGACGACTTTAGCTTTTGAAAGAAAGTACTTGGCTCTTGATTCCTTAATTTTATTCTTTCGTATGCCTGGTGAGTTGGCACTCAGGAAACAGGATTTCAAAATCCCGGTCTCTCCTTTCCCCTCACATTTTCTGTCTGTTATTACTTGCCGTGTTCACAGAGCTGGTCCCTGCAGAAGAAACGGAAGAGGATAAAGAGCACACATGTGAGACGCTGCTGATGTGCATTGTCACTGTACTGAGTCACGGGCTGCGGAGCGGGGGTGGAGTAGGAGATGTGCTCAGGAAGCCGTCCAAGGAGGTAAATTAATCCCGAGGGGAAGGAAGGGCAGAGGGGGCGGGCGGGGTGGGAGCACCATGCAGTGGTGTTGAGTGTAAACTGAAGACGCACAGGAAGAGCTGGGAGTAGGGCTGAGTAGCTGCGGAACTAGCTTGTCAGGCTTCTTTCCTCCCTGTCACGTGAGGAGGTGCCACAAAATCAGCTGAATGGGAAGGGGTAGCTTTCACTCTCTCTTGAGTAGACTTGGGGACTTTTTCCGTCAGGATTAGGTCTGATCCACCTGAACGCACATCCGAGATCCCTCCGCGCTGTGTCACACAACAGTTGGAGAATTCACAATTGAGACGGGATATGAAAAGAGACACAGTTTTGAGTTTAAAAGTTTAATGCCCAATTTAATTTCTGCCCAAGTAGATGAGGTCTCACCTGAGCTGGGCGAACCAAAGGGTTGCAAGGGCCTCAGACTCATTCAGACATCTCTCTTTTCCAGGAACCCCTGTTTGCTGCTAGAGTGATTTATGACCTCTTGTTCTTCTTCATGGTTATCATCATTGTCCTTAACCTGATTTTTGGGGTTATCATTGACACTTTTGCTGACCTGAGGAGTGAAAAGCAGAAAAAGGAAGAGATCTTAAAGACCACGTGCTTTATCTGTGGTGAGTGTTGCTGGCCAGCTCCAGCAAGGGAGTGAAGGCCCAGGTGGCAGAGGCATGTGGAGATTGCGAGTGTGTGACAGGCTGGGTGTGCACCCGGTTATGCGGGAAGGGGCACTGGCTGCTTCCTCTTGACTCTCTACCCTCAGCAGTGAGTGAGGCTCTTCTTGGCATTTATTCTGCTGGGTTGTATTTGCAGACCTGGGTTCTGACTGAGCTTCTACCACTTACTTTGTAACCATCATTTAGTCATTTAACATCTCTAAACCTTCTTTCCTCATCTGTAAAATGGGTATGATAACATGTCCTTCTCTGCATCATTGTGAGAGTCAGGAGAGACAGCATATGTAACACTCCTAGCTAGACCCTGGCACACCGTAGGCACTGGAGGAGAAGTAGTGAACTGCTACGTAAAAGAGGTGCATGGGCACCAAAGAAAAAATGTTCAATATAACTACAGGAAAATATTTGTAAATGTAAACTAATCATGGAGGAATGTGGGAGCTGAGTAATCGTTTCAGGATTATTCATAATATAAATTTCCTAGTGGTGTGTATGCTAAAAAAAAAAAATGAGCATTTTCCAATTAAAGACTTAAATAATTCTTTGCTTTTTGCCCCCCCTAAAACCTTTTTAGGCTTTTTACATTGGCATAATTTCAGAGTTACAGAAAAGGCACGACGGTCCAAAGAATTTCTGCATGCTCTTGACCCAGAATCTCCAAATATTAACACTTTATCTCATTTGCTTTACACACACACACACACACACACACACACACTCTTTTTGAATGTGAGTGGCTGACAATGATGCTTTCCAATCCTTAAACATTTTAGTATACATTTCCTAAAAACAAGAACATTCTCTTGTTATCTACAGTATAATTATCAAAACTGGAAAATGAAAACCGATCTAACACTGTTACCTAATCTACAGAGCTTATTCAAACTTCATCCTTCATTCCAATAATGTCCTTTGCAAACCCCACCTCCTGTGGGGCTTCAGTCACCATGCCTCCTTAGCCTCTGCTGACACTATTGAAGAATATAGGTCAGTTATTTTGTAGAATGTCCCTTGATTTGGGTTTGTCTGATGTTTGAGGATATGTAGTTTTCCACAGGAATATCAAAAACATGCTGTTGTGTTCTTCTCGTTGCATCATATCAGGAGGCATGTAATGCCAGTCCATCTCGTAATGGGTGATCTCGGCTCACTCTAACCTCTACTTCCTGGGTACAAGCAATTCTCGTGCCTCAGCCACCTGAGTAGCTGGGATTACAGGTGCCTGCCACCACACCTGGCTGATTTTTGTATTTGTGTAGAGGTGGGATTTCACTGTGTTGCTCAGGCTGGTCTCTAAGTCCTGAGCTCAGGCAATCTGCCCATCTTGGCCTCCCAAATATGCTAGGATTACAGGCGTGAGCCACTACACCCAGCTGTGATACCAACATTGTTGATTTGGTGAAGGTGCTAATTGCTATGTTTCTCCAGTAACTCCTTAAAGTTACTTTTTATGGAGAGATACTTTGACACTTTGTGAATATCCTGTTATTCCTTAAATTTTCATTCCTTAACTTTAGCATTCATTGATGATGTTTGACTGAATCTATTATGATGATGGTTGCCCAATGATGACTTTTATTTTATTATTATTTCTACAGTTCTTTACTGGCTTTTTATAAGAAAGAATTTTTTCTTCTCTCCATGTATGTATGTATATTTCTCTGTTTATATTTGTAACAACATGGACTCATGGATTTTTATTTTATTCAATGGGCTATAATCCTTCACTGTCATTATTTATTTTGATGTTCAAGTTGCTTCAGATATGGCCAGTGAGAGCCCTTTCCAGGGGGCTTCTGGGTTTAGTTATATCATCATCATTTTCTGTGTACTTTCTTACGTTTTTGGCATCATAAGATATTCCAGGCTTAGGTTCACATTATACATTTCCTGACCTATCCCTGGAATCAGCCATTTCTCCAAAGAGCCCTGGTTCTTTTTATTGGAGAAAGGTATTTAGAAGCCAAGATCTGGGGACTGAGGGTGCTCATTCCTGTTGGTGTGCTAATGCTCCCAGGGCTTACCAGGATACAGATCTAGAGGAGAGGTGTATACATCTGCATATGTGTGAATGTATCTGCACACATCTGTGTCTATATGTATGAAAAAGGATGCATTCATACTGATACTTTTCCTTCCATTTCAGCGTTACAGGGTTTATTCTCTCTCTGTTTGTGTTCTTTTCTCAGGCAGTGAGGAATCCAGCTTCCATTATCCACAATATATTTATTTGATCAATCCTAGAATACACAGAGACTAGAATTGCTCACCCAGGCTTCTTCAAGTCATAAACCTACCAGCTAGAGTTCAAAATTTGTTTAAAGTTCTTTTTGTCCTTATTCTGTCTCCTCAAGAAACCTTAACATATCTTCATTTTGGCATTTATCTGGGCAAAGAGACCTCATATTCCCTGATTGCCTGCAATGTGTGAGTGTGTCACACACGTTCTCATTTTACCCCTAAACACTCCTAGGACCTAGATGGTAGTCTTCCCATTCACTGACAAGGCCGCTAAGACACGTAGAGATGAAGCAGCAACTGCTAAGTGGCAGAGGTGGGATTCAAACCCAAGTCTGTCTGACTCACAGCCTGTGTTTTCCTGCCATAATGTGAACGTGAATGCACTTATAAGGCTGACAGAATCCAACTCTTTATAAAGACAGGAGTGAAACCATAGCCTTGTCTCTACTCACAGTTCTGTCATGGATTTTTTTCTTTACCAAGACTGCTCAGCTGGGGCCGGGGGCTTTCTGTCTCATTTTCAGGCCTGGAAAGAGACAAGTTTGACAACAAGACTGTCACCTTTGAAGAGCACATCAAGGAAGAACACAACATGTGGCACTATCTGTGCTTCATCGTCCTGGTGAAAGTAAAGGACTCCACCGAATACACCGGGCCTGAAAGTTACGTGGCAGAAATGATCAAGGTGAGTGGGAAGGCTTCCCGGGAGCAAGGTGGACTTGGCCTGGCTTCTCAGCCTTGAGCAAGGCCCCGGCAGCCCATGGGGGAGCTCAGCAGGAAAATAACATCCGATGTTGCCTGAGCCCTTCTCACAGATGAGGTGCTTTGCTCTGTGAACTTCGTGTGTTAAGTGATCCTCAGAGCCACCAGGCAGATGGTATCCACTTGTGTTAATGGGGGAAATGTTGAGCCTCAGTGAGATTAGCACACGACCTTGGAACTGCGGCTGGGATTCTAATCTGGATCAGACTCCACAGCCCAATTTCCCATCACTATATTCATCTGCCTCTTTTCTTGATAATGCTTTCTTCCCCCTTCTTTTTGAATAACACTTGCTTTCTAAGAGGTGTCTTAGAGGCAAAGTGATTGCTCACTGTAGTTCAGCACCATTTGTGTTTGCCCTCAGCCTCACCTTTCTGGGAGACACTCTACTAATCATTAGGAGATGATCATATGATGGAGGAATTTGAGTCCCAAATTAATCTTCTTGCTGATGGGAAGTGTGGATACCATGTCCCTGGAAGCGGGGAAGCTGCTTCAGGCTATCAGAGTGCTCTTCTTGGGCAGGGCTTTGCAGAGGCACCAAATGTGCCCTGTGGGTGTCCCGGGCCAGCTGTCCTTTCAGACCTGTGCTTTCTGAACACCATTAAAATATTCAGGGTTGGATAGTGGAGTGAGGAGCATGAACTGTGAAATCGAGGGAGTCTTTGTGATTCACACTGGCTCCCTCTGAGGAGAAGGGGCCAACTCTCCTTCCAGTTATCAAGGACTTGAGCACTCTGCCTGATAATGACTTACCCTAAAGGAGCCTGCTTTTTATGCAGATGTAATTTTCAAGCTTTTAATGTAAAGATACTGGAAGTCAGGTCTGTTCAGATAAGTATCATTATTGACAGGCCTAGAGGCAGCCAGGCTTTCAGTTTTATTGCTGGCAGGTCAGTGGTTGCATGGTTATATTTCCTGAATACCCGGATCATACAGGCACAGAGGCCTCTCCTAGGTTCTGGAGGGCTTTCTGGAGACACTGTGCCACCTGTATCCTTGAGGTCCTTGGAGTAGAATTCTGTGCTTCTCAAACTTTAATGTACGTATGAATCATCTGGAGGGCTTGTTAAAATTCAAATTTTGACTCAGCAGTCACTGCCAGGACTTTGATATTCTGCATTTCCAGCAGCCTTCCAGGAGATGCAGAAGCTGCTGGTCCAGGCATCACCCTTTGAGTAGTAAGAGCCTAACAGAGGAGACAAAACAGATGCCCACTTAAAAACAGATGCCCACTTAAGATTACTCTCCAGACGGGTTGTGTGAATGATGAGGAGAGGTATTCCTAAACCTTTACATGCATTTGGCCCTCTTTGGTTTGTAAAGTCCTTCCACCTCTAGTATTGTGTTTGGTCATTAAAGTTACCCTCTATGGGGAACCCAGAGGAAGGGACTTCTGGGGTGGGGAGAGATGGATGGAGGTTCACAACAGAGGTAGCTTTTGAAAAAGGTTTTGAAAGAGCGGATGAAGCGATGAAGGTTATCGATTAGCAGAAAGAAAGGAGAAAAACATCAGCACAGAGCGGGGAGAAAAAGACACAAGTTGCAGAATGAGAATGATGGCTTATCCCTTTTACAGATAAAAACCAGGTGGGGGGTTAAGCAACTTTGTACAAACAGCTCAGAAGGAGCTGAGCCAGAATTCAAACCAGGCTTGGCTGACTGTAGAAATCGCACTCCATAATCTCGTTGTTGGTAGGAAACTGGGAGGCTGCTGGTGATTCTGGGAGCAGACTCCTGCTTTTAAGCAGATTAGGGATCTGATGAGTGCCAATATGGATTTCCACAGGTGAGGTTTCCAGGGTCAGGACACATTAACTGAAAAGTCCTCAGTTCCTTTCTTTTCCTCTAGCTGTTGACACTGACAAATTAAACCCTACTCGATCAGTACTTAGACAGACCCGTCCACATGCACAGATAATGACCTTCATTTGCATTTGATGTCTTAATGTCTAGAGGAGGCCTATACTGTTCACCAGTGACTTATGTTCCTTCTCTCCCCTCAGTTTGTTCTCTCGTATCTAAAGTGTTTGAACGGGCCCTATCTTTAAATCTTCCAGGGGCCAGTTTGGAGGTTTTCTGTTAATCACCTTACTTTCTGGTCAAAGAAAACTCAGGCACACTTTTGGGTTTCTGTCTCAATCGTGGAGACTTAAAGGCGTCTTGTGAGCAGTCACTTGATGAGGATTAAGAGTCAGAGTGACCTGTAGCCTGCCACCCACCCAACCCGGTCAGAGCGTGCTACGTGGCAACACTCTGAGAACCTGGGCCTTTGGTGTGCTTTCCCCATCCACATCATTCTTTGATTATATGAGACGTCTTGTCAGAAAACCTAAAAATCTACAGCATCAAAGAATTCTTCTCTGAATGTTAAAGCTGCTGCGGAACGAGATGTTCTGTGCGCTAAGTGGTGGCTCAGAGAAGTGTCAGATCACCAGCTCAATGGCGGCGCCTTCTCATTTGTGCTATTTGCTGTGGTGTTTGGTCTTGAAACCATGTGACTCCCTGCTGGGGACTCCTAAGGGAGCATTAGCTCCAACAGGGTAGCGGCTGGGGTGCTCAGCTGAGTCATTTGGCGGGGGGAGGGAGGGCAGGGCCGGGGCCCCTTGGGACCTCAGAGCTGCAGTACAGCGGCTACAAGACCACCTGTGGGCCCCACTTAGTCACGCCCTGTGGAGGCAGCCACAGCTGAGACAGAGTCCCCACAAGCCTTCCCCCTAAGGAGGGGGCATCCTAACCACGGGTGCTGGGAGGGAAAAATCAGTGATCTCTTTGACAAGCCAACCCCAGGAGGCCACACCTACTCCAGTGTGGAGGACAGAGAAGGGACAGCTGATGGTCAGTGGCAGAGATGGAAGGAAAAGCAGGCTGGAGGGCTCACTGCCCTCTTGCTTACCTTATGTTTTTGAGATAGGCTCTTTTAGGGTATGTGGTCCTCAGGAAAAATACCTCTTGCCTAATTGCAGAAGGCTGGGGATGTTGGATTCTTCTTCAGCTCTCCTTTAGCCCATGGATGAAGATCCCAGAAACTCCTAGAGACTTGAAGAGTGACACCTGCCAAAGGCAACCCAATAGAACCAATGGAAAAGGCCCCAGATAGCACTTGGACAGGGAGGAGCCCAGCTGCCCTGAGAGCAGCTCCTTGCAGATAGCAGCATCAGGGATGGCAAATGGGTTTTTGTCTCAACCCACAGCTGGGTCATAGAATTTACCTGGGGCACTGTATTGAGAGGGATTCTTGGAAACCCAGGCTGAGTTGGAGAGAATGACGTTTGATGAGTCACGAAGGAAAGAGCTGTCTGTGTGCGGAGCCGTGGCCCGCCCTGCCTAGACCCATGTCCCAAAGGCGAATTGCCTCCATTGGTGGCTGCCCAGCCATGTAAAAACACAACAGCCTGGCTGGACCAGATACTTCACCTTTCCTAATTCCTGCTGAAACTGGCCTGCAGACAAGGGGACAGGACCTCTTCTCTCTGCAGATAGCAACAGTACACTTCTCGTCATCTCTGAAGGGAGTGAAAGAGGGAACATGCGAAGCATCTCTGTCTTAAGTTGAGAACTCTGCAACCAGCTGTTCACCACAAGTTAATCTTGTTTAAACATAATAGATTGTATTATTTTCCTCTCCCCTTCTGGTCTTGCCCTCTCTCCTTTCACTGGAGATGGGAGTATCCCTGTCAAAGCTAGGGCCAGGCTGATGTCTATCATGAAGTCCTCACTGCCCAAGGAGTGGAGGCAGCAGATCCAAAGTGAGAGTTTCCATTCTGCACCTTCCCGCGCTGTGTGACCCAGGCAAGTCACAGGACTTTGCTGACCTGGGTTTCCTGTCTGTACATCGCGGTTCGTACCACCTCACACATCCGTTAGGTGGTAGACATGAGAGAAATGCGAGCTGGCAGGTGGGAGGCACGCATGGAGGGAGGGAGCGAGTGATAGAACAACTGAGCAATAGGCCCAGAGCACACCAGCCAGGAAGCACGGGCTGCAGGGCTGGCAGCAGAGCTGACAGAATCGTCGTTTCCTATGGTTCTGAGACTCTGCGAAACACCTTGGCTGTGGGCACATTGACGCTAAGAAAAGTCAGAGTGGGCATCTTGATAAGCACTTCCACCCCTCCCAAATCCCTATGTCTTCTCTCTTGAACTTTAAATCTTTAAGCGTCCTTAAAAGTTGAGGCAGGGCATGGCTGACATTAGCGTTCTTTTCTCTATTGAATCAGGCACAGACACTTGTGAATTCCATCCATGTCTTCAGTGGTTTCTTCCACTTGCTTTTCCTGCCCAGAAGTAGAGCTTTCATTGATTTGGGGAGTTGACCCTGAGTTCTGTGTATTCAAGGCAAGCCTTAGATTAGATAATGAAATCATTCATAGTTCACTGGTAGATTTGTCCTTCAACTCCAGCACCTGATGGAAGGTGATACTGTCACCCAAATCACCAGGGGAAGCGAACCCTCCTCCACTGTAACTCACAGTGCCACTCAGTCCCTGAGATGCAATCTCATATTCATTGACTAGGGACCCAGGCAAGTCTATGCTTTCAGAGAAACATGACTGTGGGGTGACCAGACATAGCCCTTCGCAGATAAAGGGAAGGGGGTGGGGAAAAAAAATCTCCTTTCCCTGCAGGAACCTGAATTTTGGTGCCACCATCATTTTGGTGATAACCTTTTTTAATAAGCAAATTTGTATTAACTTTGATCTGCATTTAAGTTTTCACAATAATTTATGTGCTGCACACCCTTTTTTGAATAATTTTAGCACTGTTTGGCTTTGCTCTAGTGCCAACTAAACTTGAGAATTTGTGTTAGTCTATAGATGATGATTTGAAAGGCCGTTACTGGAGCTATTTAATCGGAGTTAAGTGGTGAATTCATTATGAGCACTTTGCCTGAGAGAATTTAGATAGTGCACCCTGGGCATGTTGTAGGTAAAAGACCAAATATTTGACTCCCAGCAAAGGAACAGCAGCCTGTTTTTCTAGTACGGTCAAATGCAGGAGACTGCATTATTCTTGAAAATTAGAAATTTGAGCAGCATTAAGGAAGGTTGGTAAAGAAGACCAAACAGTAACTTCAGTACACAATAGTCACGATATGGAATTAACATAAGTGCCCCACAACAAATGAATGGATAAAGAAAACGTGGTGTATAGACACAATGGAACACTATTTGGCCATTAAAAAAAAGAATGAAATCCTGTCATTTGCAGCAACATGGATGGATCTGGAGGCCATTATCTGAAGTGAAATAAGCCAAGCACAAGAAGAGAAACACTGAATGTGCTCATTTGTAGATGGGGGCTAAAAAAGAAATTGCTCACGTGGAGACTGGAAAGTTAGAGAACAGAGACTGGGAAGAGTGAGTTGGGGGAAAAGGGAGAGGATGAAGAGAAGCACAAACATACAGCTAGGTAGAAGGAATATGTTTGATAGCAGAGTAGAATGACTATAATTAACGGAAATGTGTGGGGCTCAGGTGGTGGACACCCTAGATACCTCGACTTGATCACTATGCACTAAATACATGTAACACAATTTCACATATACCCCATAAATTTGTACAAAGGAAAAAATATAAGGCATCTCTTCTGCTAATTATAGATTTCACTTCTATATCTTGGAATTCTCCCCTGTTAACATAACCCTTATCTTTTCAGAGGTGTGTTTTTGAGTGAATGGCACATAAAGACAGAGTGATCAGATGGAATACTGTTCATCCACATTTCAGAGTGTCCTGATACCCTGGACTGCTCTGGCTCCTTCTCTAGGATAGCGTATTCATTGGACAGTGAAATATTTGGGGAGAACCTGCCTCCCCATGGTAGCTGGAGTGTTCTAGAATGCACCAGGGCTGCAGTTTCTGGAGGAGCAGTCTGTGCTGGAGTCTGCTTTGCCCTGGGAAGGGCAGATTGGATGGTAATGAACAGGTCATGTGTAATCAGTATGCATGAAATAAACACTATACGTGCATGATCTCACTTAATCCTCATCACAGCATAGTAGGCAGCACCATTCACGTCTTACAGATGGGAATCTAAAACTCAGGAAGGTTGAGCAACTTTTGTAGGGTCGCACCGCTGGGAAGTGCTAGAGCCAAGACTGAAATCCAGAGCTGCTGAACCAGAACCCATCCTCACGTTGTCCTGACCCAGATATCCACATGTGTTTACAGGTGTGGTTACCTCTGTGCACATGCACACAGCCATCCTGTCAACCTGCAGCCATTGGTTGGCTGGTGGCATCTGGTTTGGACTGGCACATCTTGGACTTGGATTGGCTTATCTCTCAGCCCTGACCGTCAGGGATACTGAATTAGCCTCCTTTGAAAGAGGCAAGATGCAGGAAAGGCCCCTTAGTGGGTGGAGAGGAGAGTGGGAAAGAGGATCTCCCAGGGATGCTGACTGGCTAATGCATAAATCAACAAGATGGGAGTTAGACGGGGTGTGATTCTCAGAGCTGCTGCTGCCAGTAACCACTGCTCAGACAACCACCTCAAAACTCTAGGGGTTGTTGAGATGATAGGAGTTCAAGAAAGGATATCAAGCACAGCTCTTGCAAAGGATGTATCTGAAATGTATGTTGATTTTGACCTGCTGAAATATGATAAACTTCACTACCCTCACCTTAGCTTGAAACAGGGAATGATATGTCCTTTGGTGGCCCAATTTGGGAGGTGTCTAAGTAAAAGGAGGAGGACGATTTACTAAAAGCATAGCCAGACTGGAGCTTCCACACCCAGGTGACTCATCTAAATGAGTATAACTCCCTAATAATTACACATGAGAATGTCTGGTCCATCATCCTTTAAGCCTGGTGCTGACTTTTTCTCACAGCAGTAGACACCTCTCTACCTTCTCTCTCTGCCTCTCCTGCTCTGTCTTCCTCACCCTCAGCATTCCACTGGAGATTATCTGGTTTGTACCATTACGGGTTAGTTCACTTGACCTCTTTAGAAACTAGCTATACAGGGATCCAGAAGCAAAGGAGCAATTTCCCAGATCAAAAGTAGTCTCACTGTGGCAGCAAATGGGATGCTCTCTGAAGGTGGTGGGGTGATTTTGCATAGGAGGGGAGAGTCCAGGAGCCCACATTCCTGGAAATTGCTTTCCTGAAAGCTGCGGGTAATTTGCTTCAAAAGAGCAACATGCAAAAGAGGCTTTTTGCCTGACAGCACCTCCTGGCAAAATTTCCAAGCAAGTAAGTTCTATTAGCGAATTCAGCACTACTAAACTTCTGTAAGGAAACATTATGAGAAGATTCAAAAGCAGTAGGACATCTAGCCCTTGTGTTTATCTGTATTTCATAAGATGATATAGGAAGCAAGCACAGAAAGCAACATGTTAACAAGGGCAAAAGATCAAAATGGAAACAGAACAGCTGCGTGCCACTACCTTCTGTTTAAAAGGGGACCCGGTTGAAGTCTTGCACCTTTCTTGACCCAAGAGAGCCTGTGAAATCTGCAGACACTTTCTTAAGTGGGAACAACAGCTTCCAACCTTAAGCAGTGCAAGAAACCAAGTGCAGGGGCTGGAGGGAGTAGAGTTATCTGTGGATCATAATTAGATAACAGTAAGGGCCTAGGTGTGGGGGAAAGATGGTGGCAGCGGTGACCAGAGTCAAGAAATGAGCATAAAAATTCACATAGCCTTCATGAGGCGTCTCAGTTTAAGGAAATGAGAAGTTGGAGTCCTGGCCAGACAGCACTTAGGTGCAGGAGAGAGGAAGGGCAAGTCCAGCAGGGCGTGCCCTTAACCCTCCTCTGACCTTTCCACCTGCGTGTGCACCTCCTCTGTGCAGCATCAAGCAGGCAGGTCCTGGCTGTTGATAAAGTGGCGTGCACACCCTCTGCTTTGTGCAAATGCATGGTGATGGGTTTGGGCTTTAATGCTGAATTCCAGTGAGGATGCTGGGAGGAAGGGTGTGCCTGGGTATGTTCCTAGAAGATTGATATTTCAGCATTAGTAGCGCTGAGCAGCAGCTTTCCTTGTGGCCCAACCTGGGGGGCCATGAGCATTGGTTGAAATGTCATCTGGGCTCTGAAAGCCCTTCACTGTGGGTGAGGAGACAGCCTGTGCTGCCTGCTAAATACAATTCCCAGAATGCCTCCTGAAGTTAGCTGGCACCACGGCAGAGTCAAGAATATCGGAGCAGGGCGGAGTGAAGAGGGATTTGGCACTGGCTTCCCGGTGGCTGGAAACAGTGTGTCAGCGTCATTGGACTCGCCGCCCAGCCAGCCAGGCCTTTCTCACCCCACCCTGTGCACTTGAGCTTGGGTTTGTGTCAGTGGCAGCTGCACAAAGCAGTTGCTGAGCTTAAGTTTCCCCACCCAGCCTCAGAACACATTCTGCCCTTTAGTCTAGAGGGAATGAAATCACCCCTTGTCCCACGGAGCACTTCACAGGCACTTTCCTTTTATTGTGAAGCACTTGGCATTTGGGCCCTGGTTCTGCACTGACCTCTCAGCACTCTCCTCTGAATTTCCTACATCCTGACCTTTGTGGAGGGTGTGCCAGGTGTTGTTTGTAACAGTGAGTTCAGCAGAGCCATGATCCGCCCTGAAGGAGCTTGTGTGCTAAGGGAGAGCATGGAGCGTGAGCCAGGTACACCCAAGAGTCTAGTCTGTGAGTCTGTGCAGGATACGAGGGTTATGCACAGACATCATTCCATCAGCCACTGAAGACGGCTTCACCATGCATGAAACCAGTTCTCCCCGTTGGCTAGTTCGTCCAGGGATGTATGGATATGTGAGTTTGTCCATGCTTTATTACACATATGAAATATCTGCATACATGCGCATTTTCCCCAACTTAGCAGATTTGATAAGCTCCAGAAGTGCATTTTCTCCCCCCGCCCATACCTTGACCCACCCTCCTGCTCCTTCCCCGACCGCAGACTCCACTGGGCTGCCCCAACTTGCCCTTTACTTCCAGACTTCCTCACTACATTTGTAACTCCCCTGCCTCAACTCCTTTATTTCCTGTGTATTCTAAGTATTGACTGTGTCTGGTAGAGCTGGACTATATTATAATAGGATATGGAGAAATGTGTAACCATAAAAATGCACTTATAAAACTGCTCTTATCTAGAAAATGTTCTGAATGTGACTGTCTACATCAAGTATATATATTCAGAGTTCTTTAAAACCTAAGTCTTTACAATGAAGCCTCCTGTCATGTCTCTAGGGAATGTAAGAATGGGGAAGAGATGTTAGTATTTAGGGATAGTCATTTGTGTGTGAAAGCTATACAGGTGAACTTGACTGAGTTTTCACCTTTTACAAATCCTCTCTCTTCAGGGCCTCCGTTTTACCACCTATAAAATGAGAAAGTTGAATCAAAGGGTCTCATGCCCGTTGTAGCTTTAAGATTCCAATAAGCAACATTCAGAGTGGGGACAGGAGTTCATGAAATATGAAGGAGGAGGGTGTGAGCCTTAGCGTCTGTGTCAGGAGCAAGAACGTGGCTGACAGGAGGGAGAAGGGGACACGCTAGCTGTGTGAACACGCTAGTAAATAACAGGGGTCAGAGTACAAGGGGCTGGTTAGAAAAAGGGAGGGTTTGGAAAAGATTAAGGAATTTGGAGAACATCCACATGACAGACGATCTCTTTCTCCCTAAAGAGATCTCGCTGCGTGGCACCTTTCTTCCAAACCACTCTCAAGTCGGTAACAGTGCTGGGAGCCTTCTCACCTCCTTATGAAGTCCCGTGGTTGGTGAGAAGGATAACATCTTCCATCACGTCTTTCTCAGTGTGTCTAGGCAGGGCTGACCTTAGGTAAAACTGTTTCATTTCAGAGCTTTCCAGTATAAAAGCCCATCAGATAGATGATAAAGCTGAGGTGGAACGTGGTTGTGTTGAAGCAGCTTATTGGTGAGGGTGTATGTGTTTTCAAAGAGAAATGTATCTTTCCCTGAAACAACAGCACAGAACTTTTGAAAGATGTTTCAGTAAGTTTAAAACAAACACAATATATTGCTGTATAAAAGTAGTAAGAGATCAAAGTTGAATACTAATGGAATCCAGAAAAGAATAGAAGAAAACCATGAAAATAGCTGAAAATCCTTATCTATAACCACTGGGAATGTTCTGGCATATTTCTTAGCTAACTGAAAGTGCAGGGAAAGTTGCCTAAGTGATATGTCATAAGCCAGCTTGGACACTGATGTGGGGAGACGGGTGAGTGAGCCTGATTGTTCTTTATTCAGAGTCTCAAATGGGCTTGCCCTGCCCTTGTCCAGCATGGGTGGCTGGTCCCACCTTTCTCTCCTCCTGTGACCTCTGGTTTCCTCAGCCTGGCAGCCTAGGTGCCCAGGACCCACCTGTACCCCTGCAAGTGTGTGCCCTGTGTATCACAGTCCCCGTGGGTGCCCAGGGAATACTTCACCTGTGGCCCCAGAATGACTTGAAAGGATGATTCTGTGGCTGGCTCTTCCTTGGGATTTCATCAGAAATGGGTGTGTTCTCTCTGCTGGGATGAGCCTGTCTTTGTTGTGCTGTATCATCCAAGAACAACTATGGAGTCTGGGAGGGGTGATTGATTGGTCATTCCAGTCCAGCTGAAGATTATATAATGTGGCCTGTTTCGGTAATGTCAGTCAGAACTCAAAAGCAGAACCAGACTGACACCTTGATTTGTACAGTTTGGATACCCTTCCTGTGGCTTAGTTGGTAAAAAGAGAAATTGGTATCCCTACACTTTTATCCCAAAGAAAGGAAGGAACTTTACACAGGAGTTGAGCACTGAAACTAGAGTCAATACCTGGATTGCAGTACTGACTCTATCTCAGCTCTAGGCAGATGACATACTGATTTATAAGACTTCTGCATAATGCTTTCCAGTTTATGAGATGTTTTCACAGCCATCTGATCCTTAAAGTAACCCACTGAGGTAGCTGGTGAGGTGATCTCTTTCAAAAAAAGAAAAAGAAAATAGACCAGGTTGGTGAGCTAGCTGACTCATACACTCATTCACCATCCTGTATACACACAACTGAAACTCTTCTTATTACAGGCCATTGCTTTTTCTCCTGACACACTAACGTCACAAAGCTGTGGTAGAAATGTACAGAACCTGTGAAATACAGGGATATTAATACGCATGTGGTCTGCGGTAACTGTACTTTTCAGACAAAGAGAAGCGAATTCCTTCAATGTGGGGCTGGCCAACAAATTCTGGGTGTGGAATTCCATTTTTAAAAAATTAGTAGACTCACAAGATAGAAGAAGAAAAACAGTAAAAAGAAAAAATATTAAAACCATATTTTTAATAAGATAAAAATAATAGTAGACCTTTATTTTTTAGAGCAGTTTGAGATTTACAGAAAAATGGAGCACGAAGTACAGAGTTCTCATACACCCCCTTCTCCTCCTCCTGCCTCCCTGCCAGTTTCCTGTTAGTAATGTTGTGTATTATTGTGGCCTGCTTGTTAACGTGATATACCAATATTAGATACATTGCTATTAATGTCCCTCCATCATTTGCGGCTTACTTTTCATGTTGTGCATCCTATGGGTTTTCACAATGTAAATGACAGGTATCCACCGATACAGTATCATACAAGTTTCATTATTCTAAAAATCCTCTGCACGCCTCCGATTTATCACTCCCTCCCTTCCTCCCCCTGAGCCTTAGGCTATCTCTGATCTTACTGTGTCCAAAGCTGGGACCCATTTTTCTAGGTTTTTTTTAAAAAAACATGTATTTTATATACATATATATATATATATATATATATATATATATATATATACATACATATATAAAGTATATTCTGAGATGGAGTCTTGCTCTGTTGCCCAGACTAGAGTGCAGTGACACAATCTGGGCTCACTGCAACTCACAGTCTGGGCTCACCGCCTCCTGGGTTCAAGCTATTCTCCTGCCTCAGCCTCCTGGGTAGCTGGGATTACAGGCCCATGCCACCACACCCAGCTAATATTATTGTCTTTTTAGTAGAGACAGGGTTTCACCACATTGGCCAGGCTGGTCTTGAACTCCTGACCTCAGGTGATCCGCCCACCTTGGCCTCCCAAAGTGCTGGAATTACAGGCATGAGCCACCACGCCCAGTCTATAATAGATATTAAGTGGCATTTCAGAGCCACCGAACACAGTTAAAGATGACTATTTTTTCATCCAGACCAATAGATTCTGGTTTTTTGTTTTTAGACAGCTTTCATTTTGTTTTGCTGTGATCTTAGAATAATTAGCTCTAAAGACTGATTTTTTTTTCTTCCTCTTCAATGGAAATAATCACCCTAGCTCAAAAAGGGACATATGATTTAAAGTCCATTAAGTATCCCATATTTCTGCTTTTGAAGAGATAAATATCTTCAAGCCTCCTCCTCCTGACATTTTCTGAGGGTTTAAATACATGGGAGACCAAATCTCTGTTTCCAGGCCTACCTACCCTGTACCCCCTTGTAGTCATTTCCATCACCTGAGCGACCCTAGGCATTCTGGGAGCTTCCAGTTTTGTCTTCCTTCCTGGTAAGAGCAGTAGAAATGATGCTATTGGGCTTGAAAAGACCATCTCTGCCTCCTTGAATCTTCCCAGAGGGGATTCTCAAGGGCAGAGAAAGCAACAGGACCATTTTTCCATGACCCATCTTCTCTCCCATGACCCTTTCTTTTGCCCTCAATCCCCCGCTCCCTCCACTCCAATAAACATCTCATTCTCTGATTTGGCTATAAAAAATGTTCCATTGTTTAGGTGGTAAACATAATACTCTACCTGAGCAGACATTCTCTGAGGAGGTGATTGATTACTCGGTAGTCTTTCTTAGAACAGCCTCCTCTTTTGAACCTGGGAAGAAAAAAAAATACCCCACTTCTCAGAATGATTAGCATTTGCATCACACAATCCAACTTCCTCCTCCTCCCTCTGTGTGTGTGTCTCTCTCTCTCTCACACACACATACATACACACACACACACACACACACACACACACATTCTCTGCATTCTCTGTCTCTCTCTCTTTCCAGTCAAGGACATTTCAAGAGGTTGGTCACTACCACCCCCATGTCTAAAACTTCAGTGTTTGCCTTTGCAGGGACTTTTCCAACTTTACCTAGAAAAGAACTAACCAGAACCTTAGCACTTGTGGTCAGCCTGCTTCCGGCTGTGGCTTCAGTTAGCTTGTCTGCTCCGAGAGAGGAAGCACTTGCTGTGACGGGAACTGCACTGGCTGGATTGTAGGAGGACCAGGCAGACAGTGCCTAATGGCATTGGTATGTGAGATGCCAGCAGCAAGGAGTGAGCGAAGCAAAGCAGAACGAGTCAGACCCAGTGGCAGATGCGGCCAGCAGACGCTCAGTGACCCCGTAATCCTCTCCCCACTGCATACACACACACCCCCAAGATAATTCACAATAGACCAAGTGTCTTAGCTGAAGATGACTTTTCCAAAAATGCATTAGAAGCCAAGACACTGAGACACGTTTTTGATCTTGAATAGATAATGCAGGCAAGATTCTGCAAACATTTCTAGGCCTTCAGACTCCGGCTGGCTGGAGAGGCGTGGGTGACAGACTTCACTGGAGTCATTCAGCGCTCAAACAACCTCAGAGTTTTGTATGAAAGTCTTAGCTAGAGAGAAAGTAATTGGATTCAGGTGTTCTCTCTCTGCACCTATTCCAGTAATTGGGTTAGTCTAAACATTTGCACTGTGAGATTTAGATTCTCTGTGCAGAGGGGACCCTATTGGTGGGGAACCTTATACCACACTAGAGCCTATCCTGCTACACAGGATGCAAAACCAATGGGAAATTGAGAGAACAGTTTGGCTAAAATTGCTAATTAATTTTAACTACCAGGTACTCCTTGGTAATTTGAGATTTAATTTCACAGCCCAGGATGATCATTTAATTAAAACACTGGCAACACTTAGGATCTCAAATTTGGGGTTCTACCCTCTTCAGTGCAGAAAAGATAATAATGCTTGCCAGTGGGATCCCTCGTAGCCCAGCTTTTCATTATGAAGATATTAAGGGAGGCAATAGGGGAGAATCTGTGTGGTGGTGATTGATAAACTTCTAGACCAGAAAATCCTTTTGCTATCTTTGCATTGAAGGCCTCCTGTGAAATGGAGAATGAGGCTGTATCCCTCAAATGGGAGAACGTGGCCCATGTGGCCTGCAGAAAGTATGACCTTCTTTGAAGTGCCTGGTTTTATCTTTAACATTTGATTGAGCACCTGGGAGGCGGAAGTGGTTGGATCACCTGAGGTCAGGAGTTCAAGACCAGCCTGGTCAACCCCATCTCTACTAAAAAATACAAAAATTAGCCAGGCATTGTGGTGCATGCCTGTAGTCCCAGCTACTTAGGAGGCTGAGGCATGAGAATAGCTTGAACTGGTAGGCAGAGGTTGCGGTGAGCTGAGATAGCACCACTGCACTCCAGACTCGGCGACAGACCGAGACCCCGTTTCAAAAAAATAAATAACATTTACCTTTCTCTTCTGGTCTAGGTAACTTTTTGAGTTTAATATAAAAATATTTCCATCATTTGTCTTTGATTAAAATGGATATTCTACATTCTAAAAAGATGCAGTATTTCTCTTTATGGCTTTATGTACCCCTTGGGTGAGGCCATCAAGTCCCAGGATTACAGGTAATCCCATGTAGCAGCACAAGACGCAGGGCTTCAGTGCCTCTCCACCACCACCGAGGCAAGGGGCACTGATGCCAGGAGCAGTCTTCGGCATGCTGATGGGCCCCATTCACGTCTTCAGCACACAGTCTTTAGGCACTCACACTTGGAAGTAGGCAGAGACAGACAGAGGGAGCGCCACAGAAATGAAGAACTATGCCTTGAGACCTGGCCAGTGACCACAGTTCTTGGACGAAAGCAGCTTGAGGACAGAGACCTTGTCTTTCTCATCTTTAGATCCTCAGTGCTCAACCTCATGCAGGAAACAGAAATTGTAAAAGTTTGGTAAAAGACTGTTAGATGGATAAAGTCTGTGCATTTTGCATTTATTCATTGAAAGACCCTTCTGAAATCATTGCTTGGAGGGCCAGGAATCACATATGGCATGAAAAAAGGTGAGGATCTGCCATGAAAAATTCTCATTATTTTAATCCATAGTCATTTGGTCACTTGCTATTAGAATAAGAGAGAAAAACTGTTCCTTAAACTTTTAGCTACGTGCAGACTCTTGCGTCGGTTTTCTGGAGTCTTTTGAAGGCCTCATTAATGTGGACTCTGTTTGGAAATCTGTGTTTTCTATTTTTATAGAAGGTTTGCTAAGCAAATGAACATATGAAGGATTTGAAAGCCAGATTTTAGATGGATTCACTAACATTTTAGGCAGTTTAGCATTCATTTGCATGTCAGTAATAAGTGAGCTACAGGTGAGTTCTGACTACTAGCAGTGAGGACCATGGACTTCCATCATCTCTCACCCCCCAGGTCTGGTCAGGGAGGGCGGCCTTTCACAGATCTCGTTTCCCTCCAGTCTTCAACAGTCCGAGCTGCTCCTGCCTGTCTGCCCTCATCCCCAGCTCCAGCCACACTGGAGCTTTACTGTGCCAGTGCCGTCTGTGAAATGCCCTCACACTTGCCCAAGGGCTAACCTTCTTTAGGACCAAGCCTTGCTTGAAGAGGATTCTAGCCAGTCAGTCAGTGCTTGTCGGGTCTTACTTGGACGCTACTGTCTCTACGGCTCCTAGATACAACATAGCCTGCATTATTCCTTATTTTTTTATTTATTTGTTTTCAGAGAGTCTTGCTGTCACCCAGGCTGGAGTGCAGTGGCACAATTATGGCTCACTGCAGCCTTGACCTCCTGGGCTCAAGTGATCCTCCTACCCTAGCTTCCCGCGTAGTTAGGACTAAGGGTGCCCACCGCCATTTTTATTTTTTGCACAGATAGGGTTTCACTCTGTTGCCCAAGCCAGTCTCAAACGTCTGGCCTCAAGCTGTCCACCCACGTTGACCTCCCAAAGCACTGGGATTACAGGCACAAGCCACCATGACTGGCCTGTTAAAAAAAAAAATCAAGATGGTCACTTTCCTTAACTAAATTGTAAGCACTTTGATGACAGGAATTCTATCACATACTTAGGTATCAAAACTATTTCTCCTTTGAGGGGGTCCAGGATGCAGTGACCATGTCTGTGTTGCTCACTGTAGTATCCTCAACATTGTTGTATCCAAAGTGGGACTCTGGATCTTTTTTCTTCAATTTGTTTTCCTCAATTGAGGTCAGTCTGCAAAAATATGTAGCAGCCACCGTGAGTATCTAGGACCTTGTGCTATGTGATCTCTCTGCAGCTCTGCTTTGGTTTGTGGCTTCAGCAGCCCAGCCCACATCATCCCTCCTCCCCTCGCCCTAGTGGGAGTGAATGATCACCAGTGACCTGTCGCCTATGTGTGCCCTCTTCTGAAAAATGAGGTTTCCTCCTCTCTTAGAGTTGCATAGTCCTTGAACACGGGCTACTTCCTTGGTGGGAAGACGTGGGTACGTCTGAAGGATTGACACAGGGGAGATAAGAATAGTCAATGATAGGTCACTGCAGCTGCACGGTAGGAAACTGGTTACAGAGGGGGAAGCACTTCGGGTTTCTAAGCTAGTCATCTCTGAAATGGAATATTTTTTTAACGATCTTTTGCCCATTGCTCTGTGATAGGAAATTGATGAATATAAGCTAACGTTAAGACACATGAAGTGTTTATGCAGAGTATAGGAAGGTGGAGATTGCCCTTTTTCTCTTCGAGCAGTCACGGTAAGCAACTCAGGCTTACTACTTAAGCATTTGTTACCAGGGTCCATGTAGAAAAAGAGCTGCATATTATTCTGTCCTTCCATAGCTTATACTAAGGTGGTTCCTGCCTTCATAAAGCTCTACTCAAGCATTTGTTACCAGGGTCCATGTAGAAAAAGAGTTGCATATTATTCTGTCCTTCCATAGCTTATACTAAGGTGGTTCCTGCCTTCATAAAGCTCACAAACTAGTGACTGTGACTCTGCCCGCCCACCCACCAATATCTTAAGCAAACACTCTGACACCTTGTTGTCAATGTAGTATGACTTCTTGTGGTATTTGTCATCTAGGTCTTATATGGCTTCTGTATTGCTAGGTGGCCTTAGGTCATGATACAGTTTAATGATCTCACTTGATTTGTAATATTTGAACATGTCTCATGAAGTATTTTAAATATATTGATGCCTTCTACTATATACAGCAGACGTCAGCAAACCCAGCCTGCTACCCACATTTGTAAAGAAAGTGTTATTGGAACATGGACATACCCATTTATTTACTGGCTGTTTGGGGGATTATGACAGAGTATTTGAGTAGTTGTTACAGTGACCAGATGGCCCACAAAGCTGAAAATATTTACACAAAAAATGTTGCTGACCCCTATGGTGTACACGAAGCAACAGTTTCCTACCATTCTGAGTGTGTGTGTGTGTTTAGGGGAGAGGGGCTTGATTTGTTTTAGAAAGACCATTAAATGTATCCTTACAAGATGAAACTGGTCCAGGTGAGAAAGAATGACACCAGACATGTGGAATGAGTCAGTTTTCTTCCCCTTGTCTCAGGATAAGCTTTTCTTACTGTTCATTCCTGCCTCTCTGTACAGAACTGATATATGCGGCATGCTCTTTGGGAGAAAGGCATATGTGGGCAGAAGGAAGTGAGGTGGGAGGAGGAGTTGTCCCATTCTGTTAACCAGTAGTGAGAAATACTGTTTACAGGCATAAGCTATAGACATCAAAAGGATGGAGATGGACGGGGGAGGAAACTGAATGGGCCTTTCTTAAACTAGTTGCCAGCATTCATCAACCATTTCAGGCTGGAAGGAAAAGGAAACAAGAGGAGTGGTTTCCGTAAGCCCACAAATGGGAACCTTGACGGACAGAGGAGCCGATTTCCCATTTTCAGCCTCTTAATGATCCCTCACCCAGGCAAACGCATACATGCACATGTAGCTGTTAAGTGCCACAACACTTGGGACCTTAAAATTCACCTCACTTCGAGTGTTTGCAAAAGGTTTTCCCAGTATAATGCATTTTAAAATACACAGCATAATATGAGGTTCCTGGAGCAGTCAAATTCATGGAGACAGAAAATAGAATGATGGCTGCCAGAAGCTGGGGGGAATGGGATTAGTGTTTAATGGGGTTGGAATTTCAGTTGGGGAAGATAAACAGTTCTGGAGACAGATGATGGTGATGGTTGCACAGCAGTGTGAATGTACTTAATGCCACTAAACTGTATGTTTAAAATGGCAAATTTTATTTTATGCATATTTTACCACAATTTTAAAAAAACAAAACTCATCAGCCATGTAATTTGCAAAGATCAGAGCAGCAGTGACAGTATTCAGATTTGGAGATTAGGACTCTTGTTTGGAACCTATGTTTCCCTTACATTTAAATTTAAAGCGACTTCCTTTAACAATTAAGAGTTCCATTTGTATGCAATTAAAAAGACAGCTACTGAACAATTAATTAAAATACACAGCACATTAGTTCTGCAATAGACAGAGATAACCTAATGAGAGTTAGGTTAGGAAGCATCACATGGTAAGCTGGCCTTTCTTGTTTTTACCTCTAGAAGTGACTCAGTCTCTCTCTCTCTTTTTTAAAATATGGATTCTAGGAAAGAAACCTTGACTGGTTTCCCAGGATGAGAGCCATGTCATTGGTCAGCAGTGATTCTGAAGGAGAACAGAATGAGCTGAGGAACCTGCAGGAGAAGCTGGAGTCTACCATGAAACTTGTCACGAACCTTTCCGGCCAGCTGTCAGAATTAAAGGATCAGGTAAAGAAAGGAAATCCCAGTCCCTACTCCCCATCCCCACTCCCAGTCACCCCCACTATCATCACATCATAACTGGTGAGGAAAAATCAGTAGTGCTTATGTTATACTGTTGAGACGCTTCACCTAGATAGAAAAGGGAATCGGGCAACAGAGGACAAACCCACTCACTCCTCCAGTCTCCTCACCCCAACCCCCTTCACTGCCCTTTTTGCAGGATAAGGTCACAGTGCTACTTTCAGTGCCGCTCAGGACACGGTTTTAATATGAAAAACAAAATAAAAAAAAATGGGAAAATACAGACTACTTCAGTGACGTACTGTCCAAAAACCACTATGCATAAAGCTATACTCTTTTGACTTTATGCACTGATGGAAGATTAAAAGCTATTTCTTCCTAGCCCTCAGACTTGTCAGATCTTCACCCCAGATATTTAAATTCAGCATCCTGGACTAAACCATAGTCATGGAAAAGCCCTTTTTGTTTCATTCCTTTCTCAGTGGCTTACTGAGTGACTATCATAGTACAAGAATTGTATCAGGTGCCGGGGATAAAACAGTGAACAATACAGACATACTCCTAATCTCACAGGGCTTAATCATCTACAGAAATACTGCCCGCATCCTGCTTCCTATCCGTAACCTAAGTGTTTTGCCCTTATCATATGGATAGGAAGCAGGATGCGGGTGGTATTAACGGGCAGAATTTAAATTGGAAACGGGGTGTTTCCAATTTAAAATAAGTTGTAGGGGACATGTTTATACCAAATCCTGTGTGCTCTTTTTCGGCCCTTTTGACTCCATTGAAATGAACATACCCCAGTCACCAGGTGGTTATCTAGTGATAGGATGCAGCTGTGTGTTAAGGACTTGTACCCTGCGTGGTGAGCAGACTCTGATTGGTTTTATTAGTGCTTTTCTGTAAGTGGCTGGGATAATCACGTTCCATTCAGCATTTTATATGAGTTTCTGAAAGCTCTTTCATCAACTCCATAGACAAGGTTATAATGTTGCACAGCAATAGGCATGGGCCATGTCTGCGCTGGAGGTAAGTTGCAATGTACACCCACAGGTGATTTCTCACTCTTACAAATATCATAACTAATGAAGACTGCATCTAGAATACGCTTACCGGAGATGCTTTACGGAGCATCTTTAATAATCATACTTTGAATTATATTATTTCTTTTCAAACTGAATTATTCCAAACTGTGCCCTAAGATACCATTTGGCCTCAAGTTTTCTTTTGTCTATATTAAGATGCAAATAAAAAAGACTAATAAGAAGGCCCTATTTATGAAGGCTGTCTATAGCTCTGAGCTTGGTAGTAACATAAAGTGAGTAATAACCTAAGTAAGTAAAACTAATGAAGATCTAACTAGATTACTTTGCTTAATACTAATGTTTTACCCCCACTGTGAAACACTTGGCAAGTGTTCTGCAGGACTAAACTGACTCATGAGGACACTGGTGGCTACAGCTGCTTCTGGCACCGCCCCCCCAACGACCCCCCAGTGAGATGAACTTCTCTATGCATCCTGCAAGCTTTAGTTATCTTCTTCTCCCATTTGAGATGTTTAAATTAAGTGCCAAAAAGTCTTACAGACACTGAGCTAATACTTAAATAGAGGAACAGTTCAGTTCTCCATAAAATCTGGTGCCATTTTCCAAAGAAACAGAGGATCTTTGTTTCACGCCCATGGTACTGGAATTGCAACAGTGAAGCATTCTAGCTCTCACGTGCCAATGCAACCAGCATTCATTCTTGCTGACTCATTACTGCTTCTCATTGTCACACTTGGAAGCTTTTGAGGGGTATGTTTCAGTTGATCTGAGAAACTGGGTATTACCAATTTACTAGAGAGTTTCTTAAAATGTATCTGAAACTATTAATGGGCATTCTCTGGTGGCAAAACCAAGCAACACCTCCCTACACTACCTGTCCTTTCAGAGCTAAGAATCTGTTGTTTTGTTCACATAGAGTGATTCTGAATCTGCTTCAGTGCACATTTTGCAAGCCAGTGAGCCTAGTCAAAGGAGTGATTTGAGCTGAGGAATTAGGGTGAAGAATGTACAGGTAGAGGAGAGTACCTGAGGCTTCAGATGTCATCTCACCTTGTTCCCTTATTTTTGTGATGAGGATACCAAAGGAGTCCGGAAGGCTCTTGGGCATGGCCAGGGCAGGAGCTCCTGATCACCCAGTCTGGATTTGTGTGTGTGTTTTCATTTGCTTTGTTTTGTTACTTACTGTACTGTTTGCCTTTCATGGTTGACTGTTTAAATTCTTACTCTTTAAAAAAAAAAAAGTTTACAGTTTCAGAAGTCACGTTGCCTCATACACTTAAATGCTATGGAGGATCCATTGTCATTTTATACAACTGAGCACAGTAGAGACTTGGCATTTCTAAAATCCAATATAAGATTATTTTGGTTAAGCCAAAGTTTTAGTTTAAACAAAATATGTAAAATTTGATTACATATAGACTAAGGTTCATTAAGTGACACTAAAACCAGTATGGTTTAAACTGCTTGATTCCAGCCTTTTTTATTTTGAAGTTGGCAGTTGGAACCACTCTTCAGAAAGCCCTTCCCCTGTGAATGAATTTGAAATTGAACTGTTTTTTTCTTGGAATATATTACAAGTTAAAAAGAAGCATGAGAAACCAGTAGTACATTCTCAAGTGCTTTTACCAGGATTGAGCTACTCAAGTTTTAAGGTACCCAGAATTACAGGAAAAATTCTGCATAGCTGCTTTTTTTTTTTTTTTTGAGGGGGCAGGAGGATTTGCATCTTTCCAAAGGAACTAGTCAGTGTTTTTTTTTTTTTTTTTTTATGTAACTTCCTACAAACCTTTAATGCATTTGAGAATCAACTTGTTGAATAGATTTGAATTTTATTAAGTTTGGTTATAGCAATCCTAAAGGTTTAAAAACCCTTTATGGGCAAAACATATTAAAAAGTCATGCAGATATGTTAAATAGTAATTGTGAGAATTCTTGCTCTCTGGGGGAGAAATTTTTGAATTAAAAAATAAAAGCTCCACGAATGACGAGTGAACAAGAAACCTTGTGATATTTTTTAAAACAGCTATGAAAGAATACCATTGACTAGTAAAAGTGCTAGAAAACACAAAAATTGCTCCATTACTTTGTTTTTTGGTTTTTTTTTTTAGATTTTATGATTAAAAAACTAGCAGAATGGAGCAATGACAGCTTAAATGTAGATGACTTTGGTCTTAATCTTTACTGTTATTTACCTCTTTGGTTGTTTTGTTAATCTACCGATTTGAGGGGAAAAAAGTTCTTGTAAGGATATTAGTAAAATTATGGTTAATGGTGTCACTTCTATTATTGCCAAGAATGATTGGTTAGGATTGCTATTCTAAGTATTACTTAATGATGCATCTCATCTTGAAGTGTCCCCTCCCAAGAGATTCTGAATACTAAATGTGATTGTCTTACATTCTTATTCCAAGGAGGAGAACTAATATAAGAACTTAAATTTTGTTTTGCATGTTTTCTTCATAATGCAAAAGAGCAAATCCTAAAAAGGGCTAAATGTGACTGGCTTCCTATAGGACGGCGACCATGATTTGTGGTTGCTAGGAATATGAGAAGTGCTTGAAAATTCAGATTAGCACGTTACAGCATTTGGCATTTTTCATGCAAGAGGGTTATCTTGCTAACATTAACTGCTTAAGGACAGAAGGAATAACAAAAGATTAGAATAACTGCCCAAAGTTGGAAAATGGAATATTAAACAACCCTTCCTGCATCTATGTTCCTTATACTGTGCTGGGACCACAAAAGAGGACTAAGTTAACATCTGTGCTCTAGATCCAGGATCTAGCAAGAAAGACACAGAAGTAGACCTCTAGCAATCTGATCCAAGTATGAATGACTTGAGGCGTGAATAGTTTCATGGAGCACAAAGTAGGTAGGTAGTGGTCCTGGGTGAGGTCTGAAGTGAAGAATGAGTTTAGCTTCTGTAATCTTAAAGCAGGTAACTTCTGAGCTGGCAGAGAAATGGAGTAGGGGGCTTCCCAGGGAAGGAATCAGCATGAGCAACAGCATGAAAATGCATGGCATGCTCAAAGAATGGCAGTATGTTCCAGTTAATCCCATTCCTTCTTTCAGCCCACATGTATGAAACACCTATTTGCCAGGTGCAGCATTAGGTACTGGGGCTACAAAGATGAATAGATCTTATTCTCTGCCTTCAAGAACTAAAAGTCTAGAGTGGGAGACAAGTAAACAGATAAATTATAGTTAAACATGGTGAGTGTGTAACCAAGCTATGAACACATTGCTCTGGGAATGAAGAAAAGGGAGTGATTTGTTCGTCTGATCTTCAGGAGAGGATTAGAGTAATTACCACAGAAGTCTTCTCAGAAGTGGTAATGTAGGAGCCTGGTTTCAAAGCATCAGAAAGAGTTGGCCAAGTAAAATAGGAACAGAGCATTAGGGATCAACTCTAAGAATCTAAATTGTATCTCTACATTAATAGTAAATCAACGTAATTGTATTCCAGGGATGCTTTGTTTCATTTCTCAGTATTTGAGGCTCATCATTCTGAGCATGATTGATTTTATAAGGCGGTAGAAAGTAAACTTGAGTTTCTTGGCTGTTTAGAATCTGAGTAACCAAGACCTTACTGTCACATGAAAGCAGCTTTTCAAAGACTATTAAGATGTGTTATAAACCAGAAATGTGGCATTTGTGTGCTGTCAATGAACTTTCCTTCCTGTGCCAGTCTTTAATCATTTAGAGGCCAGAGCAGTAGATTAAAATTTGCCTATTTCTACTGTACGCCTCGTGTTTTCATGAAACAATCCTTCAGATGTTCATCTGCATCTGACTTGTAAAGCTACACTATTCTTCGCTTCTTGTTTAGATGAGTCAAAAGCAAGAATGCTGAAATTCAAGCTAGTTTCTACATTTGTATAGATGTGAAGAACAGCATTGCTGCAACTGTTTATCCTCAACTACATGGGAATTTTGAGATTTTTTTTTTTTTTTTTTTTGAGACTGAGTCTCACTGTGGAGGAGACTCAGTCTGGAGACGCCCAGGCTGGAGTGCAGTGGCACAATCTTGGCTCACTACAGCCTCCGCCTCCCAGGTTTAAGCGATTCTCCTGCTTCAGGCTCCTGAGTAGCTAGGATTACAGGCATGTGCTACCACACCCAGCTAATTTTTATATTTTTAATATAGACATGGTTTTGCCATGTCGGCCAGGCTGTCGAATTCCTGGCCTCACGTTATCTGCCTCCCAAGGTGCCAAGACCACAGGCATGAGCCACTGTGCCCAGCCATTTTGAGGATTTTTAAATGTACTATAAATGAGACATCTTATACTACTCAAAATAGATGTTTCAGTATTAGAATTCTGAATACAGTTATCTTAGATTGATTTTTTTTTTTTCAATCAAGAGTCAGTTTTGTTTCAGATGTCCAGAGAGACTATTATTATCTGACAAAAATGCTAAGGATAGACTTTGGTCATTATATTTGTTTTGATATAGGTAAGAGTAACAGACAATAATGATGCCTTGTAACAAGATATACAGATAGTATATGTGAATGTATGTAGGTGGGGTAGGCGTGTAAGTAGATAGGTAGAATTCAACTAATAAAACCAGAAATTATGTGAGAATATGAACTGAGGGGCTGGGGAAACCTAAGGGGCCAGAATTGTTGGCCTCAGTTTCTTATAAGTCAGATTTAGTCCTTTGGGGTTTTGAGGGATTTATTTTTTCAGTTCCTTTATTATTGTAATTGGATGATGCCTGCTACTAAAAGACCAAACACTTTTTAGCAGTTGCCTAATTCCTTCTCATTTAGCAGTCACTTAAATGGCAGTGATGCTGACTTAAATAACATCCATTCTGTCTAAAAGGCCATGGTTAATCAAAACAACATCAGTCAAATGTGTGCCTATTATATGCTCAGTTGCAGATAATCTTATCCAAGAGCTTCCCTCATTTGAGAAAAAAAAAATATATGTATACAAATTATTTTTTTAAAAAAGTATTCAAGTACATACTCCATGATCTTGGCCAGTTTTGGAGATGATCAGTGAAAAACCTTTTCTAGACCATTGGTTCTCAAAGTGTAGTCCCCAGACTGGCAACATCGACATCATCTGGGAAATTGTTAGTGATGCAGATTGATGGGAGCTACCCTAGACCTACTGAGTCAGAAACTCTGTTTCTGATCTGTATGTGAACAAACCTTCTGAGTGATTCTGGTGCATGCTTAAGTTTAAGAACCATTCTTCTAGGGAAACAGAAAAGAACATTAGATATGTAGTTGGTACTTAAAATGATCAGCAATATGACTACCTGAGCAAAGAATTGGCCACTAACCCATATCAGTGAGAGCCTTAAGGTTAGGGAGGAAGGGTGGGTGATGGGATCACTATCTTAAAAAGACAAATGAATAGGGCTGCTAACTGAGGTATCAGGTCACTGCTGTGGAAGTGATAAGGAAGCCAGGCCACCAACTGAAGACTGTTTGCTAGAAAGTTTCAGAGCCTTCTTCAAGTTTAAGAGAAAGACTAACTGACAAATTAAAAAGTCAAGGAGAGCTGATTTAACAAACAGGGATGAAAATATGCATACATAAAAGGTCATCTCAAATACAAGTAGTTATCTAAAGCAAAATTACAAGGGGGAAAAAAGTCTTAATGGCCAACTTTGACATTCAACTTTGAGTTGAAAGATTTCAGTAGCTTTAATATAAGCTTTGAGTAAAAGTATCCTTCAGTAAGGGTTGAGCACACCAAGATTTAATTTTTTTTTTTTTTTTTCCAAAACAAGATCTCAGTTGCCCAGGCTGGACTGCAGTGGCATCGTCACTGCTCACTGCAGCCTCTGCCTCCCAGGCTCAAGTGATCCTCCCACTCAGCTTCCCAAGCAGCTGGGACTACAGGCGCACACCACCATGCCTAGCTATTTTTTTTTTCCTTTGGTAGAGATGGGGTTTTGCTATGTTGCCCAGGCTGGTCTTGAACTCCTGGGCTCAAGCAGTCTGCCCACCTCAGCCCCCCAAAGTGCTGGGATTACAGGCGTGAGTACACCACGCCTGGCTGAGCACACTGAGATTTCTAAATCAATTTGAACACTTGAGATTATCCAAATTTAGCTAAGTTTTAGTGGATTCCCTCTCAACGTTACCTGCCAAGGGAAAGGTTGCGGGAGAAAAATCTGAACTAAACATCTGAACTATCAGGAAGTAAGGTAAGAGAATTACTGGAATTTTAACCTAATTGTAAATTTATTTCATGTGTCATATTAGATTCTCCTTCCTCAGCCGAATCTGTGGGTACAGTGTAGTGTGTAACACTTCGTTTAAAGATGTCACTCACCTAAGGAAACTTCAGAGGCTAGCTGGAATTTCCTAATGCAGTTCTTTATAAAAAGCTTTATTGGGGCCAGGCACGGTGGCTCACGCTTGTAATCCCAGTACTTTGGCAGGCTAAGGTGGGCAGATCACCTGAAGTCTGTAGTTCGAGACCAGCCTGACCAACATCGAGAAACCGTGTCTCTACTAAAAATACAAAATTAGCTGGGCATGGTGGCACATGCCTGTAATTCCAACTATTACAGGTGCATGTCTGTAATTCCTGCTGAGGCAGGAAAATCGCTTGAACCCAGGAGGCTGAGGTTGTGATGAGCTGAGATCGTGCCATTGCACTCCATCCTGGTGAACAACAGCAAAACTCTGTCTCAAAAAAAAAGCTTTATTGGCCGGGTGCAGTGGCTCACGCCTGTAATCCCAGCACTCTGGGAGGCCGAGGCAGGCAAATCGCAAGGTCAGGAGATCAAGACCATCCTGGCTAACACAGTGAAACCCTGTCTCTACTAAAAATACAAAAAATTATAATGGCATGGTGGTATGCATCTGTAATCCCAGCTACTTGGTAGGCTGAGGAAGGAGAATTGCTTGAACCCAGGAGGTGGAGGTTGCAGTGAGCCGAGATCATGCCACTGCACTCCAACCTGGGCGACAGAACGAGACTCCTACTCAAAAAACAAACAAACAAACAAAAAAAACCTTTATTAAAAGCTACCTTTTGGAAAAACTCAGTCTTTGTAAATCTTCTCATCTAAATTATAACAGAGAAAGCATTTCCACCGGAGCCTAAAAATAGTATTTTGATTTGAGAGGATAATGCTAGCTTTGAAGAAGAAAAAATAACCACATTAAAATTGTACCTAGGTAAATTAGTCTTGTTTTATGTTCTCTCCAGATATTTTGTACCAAAAATTAGTTCAAGTGAAAAGTGAGATTAAAGCCTCTACTATGTGACAGATGCTGTGCTAGGAAATTTACATATAGCCTCTCAATTCTCCACCAATGAGCTAGGAATTATCATCCTGATTGTATGGATGAAAAAACAGACTTTGATAAGTAAAATGACAAAACTGTTAGAAAGTAGGTCTGATTTCAAAGCCGTTATTTTTTTTACCCTAATTTCTCTACAGTTTTAGGAAGCTAAAAACATAGGAATAGGACCTTAAGCCACTTGTAGACAACAGTTTTATCTAACATACATATTTTGTATAGCCTTTTTATCTCAGTTGACTTGACTCCTCAGCCTTACTTAAATCCAAAACTAACTGGGTTAAGAAAAGTCTTAATGCAGAGGCAGAATTAAGTATGCCCTAAAATACCTAGAACAGATCTAGAGACCCATCAACAGGATAATATCTTTAGTTCAGTAACCAAATGAATAGAATCAACCTCTTGTTTGGGGTTTTGAAAGCACTTTTTCATTTGAACTAGTCTTAGGCAATAGTCTCTCTCAGTATCTGCTGGGAGGGGTGGGGGCAAGAAATAGATACCATGAATGGCCGCAGCATTATTTACAGCATTTAATCATTCTGGACCTCAGAGAGATTTGAGAACAGTTCTCATTTTCCTAGTTGTGCTAGGTAATTTTTTCTCTGTAACCAACTACTCAAGAGACATTGAAGAGAAAAATCGGGACCCACTCAAAGAGTATGGACATAAACCCTCCCTCTCAAACATAGGACTCTAAACACTGCTTTTCTTGATAGTGTGGCGTGTTGTTACTATCGTACAAAGCCACCATTTTCCAATGAGTCTTCAAATCATTTGGAAATGGATTTGGGAAACAACAAAGAATCCTGTGCTTTCATTGTTTTTTTTTTTTTTTCTTTATGAAACAAGTAGCAAGCAATACTTCTCAGTGTTACATTGCATTACTAGGTCACAGAATTTCCAATTCTGCCTAAGATGCCCTTTTTGAAGTGCTGTATGTTTGATATAGTGATGGTACACTATTTGTAGAAAGTGGGTTTCAGTATAAACCATAACCACAGAGGTAAATCTATGGTTCAGTATGCGATTTGACGTGCAGGAAGTATCTGGGTCTAATGATGAAACTTTTTAACTTTCCAGATGACAGAACAAAGGAAGCAGAAACAAAGAATTGGTCTTCTAGGACATCCTCCTCACATGAATGTCAACCCACAACAACCAGCATAAGCAAGTGAAAGAAAGGAATTGTATTTACCTTTTATAGTTATTATTAGTGTGGGTATGGCTAAAGAGTTCTGATTCACCCATGAAGGTTACATTTATGCTGAATACATTTGTAAATACTCAGTTTTATACTGTATGTATATGATTGCTACTCTAAAGGTTTGGATATATGTATTGTAATTAGAATTGTTGGCATGATGACATTTCATTTGTGCCAGAAATATTAAAAATGCCTTTTTTGGAAGGACTAACAGCAAGCACCTGATTTGCACTTGAACCAGATTATAGATTTAAAAGTATATGACATGTATTTTGTATTTAAAACTAGAATAGCCAGTATTTATGTTTTTTATAAAACTGTGCAATACGAATTATGCAATCACAATAAATTTGTAACTCCCGAGTGTTCTAAAGGGAGTGCACAACTTTGAAGCTGGTGTGTTAATACTATGTAATAAATGGTTAAATATCAAATGATGCTGCTGCCAAAATTATATTAATAGTGAGTTTCAGGCCCCTGGGCATTTTGTACCATGTAATTATCCTATAGTGATGCTGTTTCTCGTTGTTAGTGGCAGTAGTGCCTTGGTTTCATAGTGATAATGCTCCAAGTCTATGAACTGTTAAATCAGCATTCATTTTAAGAAAAGCAACTTTAGTTTCAAAGATACTTTTAAGCTTCTAAAATGATCATTTAAACTATTTCTTTAAATAAGAGAGCCAAATTAGAGGCTCATACTTTAGCTTGTGAAGAAGATAATGAGTTTTTTAAAGGGAACTTTTTATGCAATGTTCAGGATAAATGCATACTGCTGGCCAATCAGTGTCATCTCTTGGGTAAATTCTGATGTCACGTTATTAAGAGATGAATAATTGATGGTTTCTAGATTATCTAGCCAAACAATATTTTTTTCTTCATCTGAACCAACATACTACAGTAGCTAAGAAGTATTAAAACTATATACATCCATATAAAGATAAAATATGAACTGTCTCATTAGAAGTCATAGTTGAACACGGACATGTTACTCTTCTGAAAGAGCCATATTTTGGTTTTATTTCTTTGTCACATGATTTCTTTTCTGATGGATGAAAAGTATGAAAGGAAACTTTTATATCTGTTGCCTAGTTTTGTACATGGATCTCATTTTACAAGAGAATCTCTCTGCAAAAAAAGTTTAAAAATGCATTGAAAGCAGAGTTCTGAAATGAGTAAAGTTTGTAAATGCATATATAAAAATATTTAATAAATGATGCAGAATAATATACAGTGACTGGCTGGTGGCTTTCATTTGGCATTTGTGACTTAACTGCTATTCCAATTATATACTTTCTTTAGGATCAATTTAAAGTACAATTGGTTTGTGTAACAGGTTAATTCAGAAAATGTTTATCTGATTATTAAAACCATTTGCTGTTGTTATGACAACTCTGAGAACTATTAGAACAAACAAACATTTGGGAGTATTTATTACAACATTCATTCATTCTTCTGGATTAATGACTGCCAGCCAGGCTGTTGGGAGCGCCCTACTAAATCTTCTGTCTCTTCTGCTTTCACTGGGGCATCTTAAATTTACTGTATGCAATGTGGAAATATCGCCAACAGTTGAAGTTTGTTTTAGTTCATGCCCAGTGGTTAGGGTCCTTCAGCAGAGTGTGAAATGTTTTTACAGAGCCACCTCGCCTGTCCCAATGTAGTAATACCTGTTCCCTACTCAAAGCAGTGCTTGCCCTGGTTGCTCTTTTTGACATGAATTTTCTCTATGCTTAGGTAAATAATACCCCCCAATGTTGGGAATTGGGTCAGGACTAAATTCCAGTTAAACGGCTAATTTCATAACTAATGCTTCCACTTTTTATACATTTGATAACTTTTAGAAACAATTTTTTTCTAGTCAATACAGCCTGTCTCCACAAAATTTTTCCATTGTAAGGCAAGCCCAAGACAGATACCTACTTTTATCTGTAAGCAAAATGGCAATCTATGCTAACCCCTACAACGCACACGTCAGCCGGCAAGGACTTGCTTTTCCCCTGGGCTTTCTCTTTGATCTCTCACACTGCCCAACACGATGTGGCAGTGTGTGTGGTTTGTCTCTCAAGTCCTATCCAGTTCATTGTAAAGTTCTGCACTGACATGCCAAGTTGCAGCTTTTACAGGTTTGTCATGTTCCGTTTGAATCTTGTCACTTAAGATAGATATAAATCTTTATTCAATGTGCCAGCTTCAGCAGAAAATAAATGAAATTGGAATGCCACCTCACCCTCCATGCAGTAGATCCTACCCTTGCAATTTGGGTGTGAACACTAAAGCTAGTACAATTGAAACATACAATTTGAAGTTAAAACTCCGGTGGCCTTTGATGTGTAATTGTAATTCTGCTTGCTTTCTTCACACTGTGCCTTTCCAACACCTCTATTTAAAGGATCAAGGTCCAAGTCACCTTCAAAGTTACCTACCTGGATGAAGAATTAATGTCATCAGGGTGAAAGTACGGTAGTACTCGCTAACATGCGAGAAAGCCATGTTATTTAATTAAACCTTTTTATTATTTAATATTAAAAGTTTGCTATAGCACCAATTCAAATTTCAAGTATTTGCAAATTTCCCAAACTAAACCATGCCATGCGCTATTGGGAAATTATTAAGATCTCTAGAGTAATCTAAGGAAATAACCTGTTAAATACTCAATTGTAGATCTCTGTATACTCCTACTGTAGACAGCTTAGATAAAGCGTTAATGGGCAACGGCCTGAAAGTTTCTGATAGTTATTTTAAGGCTAATAATGAGACCCTCAGCCTGATTTTTGAGCTGCATGAAGGGAAATCTGTTAAAGGGTCTGGGAAATTCCATTCCGTTTCTCTAACATTTATGGGATCTTACCCTTTTCATGCCCCTAAAATTGTATAGTGATTACCCTGTTTCTCTCTACAAATAAAGCTTCCACTCTTTTTTGCTGTAGTCCTAAAGGTCTAAATGATATTCCATCCTGTTCAGTTTTCTCCTAGAGCTGTATTTATCTGTATTTCCCCTGCCCCCCAGTATACAAATAGGACTTTAATCTCATTCTTTAAAAACTTGATACTATTCACTTAGTTTGCTTTCAAGTTCATGTTCCTTATTCAATGTTCTTCAGCCAATTTTTTTATTTGGTTATATTTTCTAAAAATGGATTGCTGGATTTTGCTCCTGCAAAATGTGCTCTTTCACTGTGTTTAAATGAGTACTTCCTAACATAAATTATAAAGCAAGCATACTTTATCTGTGGACGCTAATCAGCAACTCAGTCTTTGCAGCAGCAAAGTAGACAAAACTGTCTCCCAAGTCCCATCCAGTTCATTGGAAAGTTCTGCATTGACATGCCATGCGCTATTGGGAAATTATTAAGATCTCTAGAGTAATCTAAGGAAATAACCTGTTAAATACTCAATTGTAGATCTCTGTATACTCCTACTGTAGACGGCTTAGATAAAGCGTTAATGGGCAACGGCCTGAAAGTTTCTGATAGTTATTTTAAGGCTAATAATGAGACCCTCGGCCTGATTTTTGAGCTGCATGAAGGGAAATGTACTCCTTCAAAATTATTAGAAGCATAACTACATACTTACAGAAGTAGCATTGGGTTTTTGCAAAACTTTTTTAACAGATTTTGATAACATGTGCTTGTTAGAAGACAAATTATATGGCAGTAAAAGTCACCTTTACATAAGAAAGAATAACAAAGGACTCTTATTGAAGGCTGAGACACTATGCTATATTTACCAAACCATATAGCAGAAGTGAACGTTGTTTTATATAAGAAATTGAGCCCTAAAGAAGTAAAGTAACTTGCCCAAGGACTCTCCGCTCCAGAATAAACAAAGATCTCCTGATTAAGCAAAAATACAGAGGGCTCTTCCCACTTGCTATCTCCCTTCTAGACTGGGGTTATCAGTAATCAGTTTCCCATAACAGTTCTCCCTTTACAGAAAGCGCTCATGCAAAACTTTATTTTGTCCTACATGTGGAACAATACAGATTGGTTTGTTTTTCTTTTCAAATCTGTTTCATGAGATGATGGATCTGCACATTAGAAAGTATTGACTCTGAACATTTTGTCAAAACTGAAAACTTTGTGGCAAAGATAAGCAGCCGATGAGCTCCTAAAGTCTTTATCTGTCACAAATCTCTTGTAAATAGCCCTTATATAACTGCATTTTTCAAAGGGAGAATCCATCCTCAGCCCATCAAGGTGGCTCTTCCTAGTGCACACTGGTGTCCTCTCCTACCACAAAAGTCACTGTTCATTGGCAAACTCTGCCTTGCTCTTGTTCCTTACACTAATAATTTAACAATCAACTAGAATGTTGGAAAACCCCCATAAAGATTTCAATTTTACAGAAAGTACCCAAAATTCCACTAGTTTTGCATCACAAAGTAGTAGCTGAAGTAAAGTTTTGAGTAAAACACTGTGTGTGGTTTTTGTGGGTGGTTGCAGCTCAGAACAACATTTAGGCCTCATCAATTATCTGACAGGAGAGAGTATGATGGCAATTTGTAATAAGATGATTATAAGTATCATAACAAACATTTTTTCCATCTTTGGTATCATATGACATATTAAGCAACTCTTACAACCTAAAGGCCAATTCAGAAGCATAACAAGCCTTCAAGTCTGGAACCAAAAAAATCTACCAAAATCAAGAAAATAAAAAGGTAGACCGCTGGTGGGTTTTTACATTTGGTCAACTCAGACAATGCCATGGACTCTCCAACTGCTGGTATTTTAAACTCATTTGGTAAAACAAATCTCTAGCTTACTGGGGCATGACATTAAAAAAAAATTACGAAAGGAACATCTTAAAATACTTTAAGGTCATGACAAACCAGTGTGAAAGAGAATCCTAACACCTAGAAGCGAAACTGCATCATCCACCCAGCTAGGAGAGAAAAAAGAAAGCTAAAAACCACCATAGAATAAGAATGCAGAGTTTGAGAAAACCCCTAAGGTGAATTCTGAACAACAACACAGAGTCCAACAACGTAAGTGCATATTGTATGCAAGAGCCACTAATGGAAAGAGTTTGCCAGCACTTTTGTAATGGCCTCACCATAGATGGTTGGTCCCAGGTAAATGGAACGTTACACAATCCAAGAATTTAACCTGTTTGCTCCTGAACATAAGTCATATACTTGTGACCTATGGTATCTCATAAAATCTTGTGAGAAGCTTTTTGTACAAGTTCTCTGCAGAAAAACAACTAAGGTTTGGTATAAAACTGGGACAAGACCTGACCCATACAAGGCTTAGGTGCTAGGTCTATGTCAGAGCCCACATAGCAACATGGTGGAATGGAAAGAACATGGACCTTGAGGTGGGTAAGAATTCTGATACCATTTTTATTACTGAAATGTTATAACTTGGAGCAAGTTTCTAATGATTTTAATGTGCAGTTCCCCCTTTCTCAAGAGTAGAGATGCTACCATATACTTCTTTGGGTAGTAATGGGCATCAAGAAAGATAATCTCACCATGAGTCTGGCATAACCTGAAACGTTACTTCCCATTCCTTTGCAACATAACCATTTCCTTTTTCTCAAACCTATTCACAATCTCAGCTAACTACTGCATGACCAAAAGCTGCTTTCTGTTTCCACTAAATGGGTCTGATGTTATTACTGTGGGATCCTAAATCTACATGTCTTAACATGACATATTGATGCCACATCCAGTCATTTAAAAAACTTTCTTCTTTATGTACAAATTATGTTGTAACTATCAGTTTGAACTGAATAAATGCATAAAGAAACCTCTCATACAGCTTATGACCTCCAGATAACTATTCTCATATTTTTTAGCAGTGCTGCATTCAAATCTGACTTCTTTTTTTAAAATTAATCTTGGGCCAGGCACAGTGGCTCACACCCATAATCCCAACAATTTGGGAGTCCAAAGTGGATGGATCACCTGAGATCAGGAGTTCGAGACCAGCCTGGCTAACATGGCGAAACCCCGTCACTACTAAAAATACAAAAACTAGTCAGGTGTGGTGGCTCATGCCTTTAGTCCCAGCTACTTGGGAGGCTGAGGCAGGAGAATTGCTTGAACCTGGGGGGCGGAGGTTGCAGTGAGCCAAGATTATGCCCCTGTACTCTTGCCTGGGCAACAGAGTGAGACTCCATCTCTAAATAAATAAATCAATCTCTACAGAAAAATGTTTCATCTAAGGAATAACAATGTATTTCCTTAATTTCTGAAGTGCCTTCTTACATTCTCATTTAAACCTCCAAACCTTAAGCAGATATTATCCCTGGCATCTGAATGGTCCTAAGTTGCACTATCTTTCATTTAACATTCAAATACAAATTCTATACCGTATCTCACATAACTATAGAAGATGCAGAGCCTCCTTAATAATTTCTTTCTGAGAAGGATCCTGAGAAGGAGCAGAGACCCCACCTTGGGGGCCCGTGAGCCCCTCCGCAACCCAAGCATGAAAATAAAGGAAAAAAAATCCTGAATTCCTTCAAGGGCAATTCTAGGCACCTAGCTAGCCCTGAGAGGTAAATAAGCAACTTGTTAAGCAATAAAGTAATATAATAGTAGGCTCGGTGCAGTGGCTCATGATTTGGGAGGCTGAGGCAGGTAGACTATGTGAGCCCAGGAGTTCAAGACCAACTTGGGCAATGTGGCAAAACCCCATCTCTACAAAAAATACAAAAATTATCTGGGCACGGTGGCACACATCTGGGACACACCTGTAGTCCCAGCTACTCAGGAGGCTGAGGTAGGAGGATCTCCTGAGCCCAGGGAAGTCGAGGCTGCAGTGAGCCGAGATCACACCACTGCACTCCAGCCTGGGCAACAGAATAAGACAGTCTCAAAAAAATAAAAGAGAAAAAGAAAAAAGAAAAAGAGTAGCTTAAAACAATAGCCAAGGAAGTTAGAGTCATGAGATGTTTGGTTCCCTAAAGAAACTATAGATAGCATCTTAACATATATCCCTGAGTTGTATTTCAGAAACCTAGACCACTACCAAAGGAAAAATGCTGTTAGTTGGCAAGTAAACCTCAGATAAGGGGGAACTGAGGATCGAACTCTGACCACTGTTCTTTGTTCTAAATTTCTTCCTGAAGGGCCTGGAGAAAGTTAGTGCCCACAGGCCAGAGCTAACATTCTTTTCTGCTGACCTCAAATTTTTCAACAAAGCTTCACCTCCTTAAACAATTGCACATTAGAAAATCCCTGAATCTATCTATAATCTATGGGCTGCATCCTTCCACTCCTGCCCCACCTTTTTAGGTTAAACCAATGTATAGCCTCATGTATTGATTTATGAGTTTGCCTGTAACTTCTGCCACCCTACTGCCTTTAAAAACCTTACCTGTTTCAGCCATCTGGGAGTTCAGATCTTAACCATGAACTGCCTGATCCTCCTTGCTTGGTGCCCTGCAATAAATGCTTCATTTTCTCTCCCTGCAATCCCATTATCAGTGTTTGGCTTTGCTGCTCTGCGTAGGCAGACCCAAGTTCAGTAAGACATTCTAGGGAGGGTGCTTACACCTTCATCATCATCCTTGTCACTGTTTCATCCTAAATCGTAATTCCAACCCAAATCTCTTTTCCTTCTCCTCATCTCCACTCTTTATTTCACTAGTGTGTGGACACAGCTCTCTCTCCTTCCTGTCCCCAAAGCACCACTATCATCTGGGTTTTGTGAAGAGCAGATCTTTAGTAGAAGATTACAGTAAAGAATAGGAAACAATTTAAAATTGAGACTCAGCCATTAAAGCTCCCTTCCCTTCCTTCTCACCCATGGGAGAAGCAACTTCTCTTCTCGGCCTGTTGGCAGGTAGAGGTCTACATTTTGTTTCTCACTTGTCTAAACAAACGAAAAGCAAAATAACAGCAAAAAAACACCGTCCTTCCAGCCTCAGCAGCCCAAAACCCAAAAATTCTTGCTGTTCCTTTACTATGCAGAGCAATTTTAGCCCTCAGTTCCCAATCATTCTTCTCTAGATAAAAGCCCTTACCTTGGCCTAAAAAAAAGGCTATTCTATCATCCTTAGCTTCTACTTCTGGGGCTAACTGGCTTCTAAGATAGCATTTTTTTTTTCCTGATCCATCCCTATCTTACAGAATAAGAAATTTCTTTAGAAAGTTGATCTGATTTGGGCTGGGTGCAGTGGCTCATGCTTGTAATTCCAGCACTTTGGGAGGCGGAGGTGGGCTGATCACCTGAAGTTGGGAGATCGAGACCAGGCTGCCCAACATGGACAAACCCTATCTCTACTAAAAAATACAAAACTGGCTGGGAGTGGTGGTGCATGCCTGTAATCCCAGCTACTCGGGAGGCTAAGGCAGGAGAATCGTTGCGGTGAACAGAGATCATGCCATTGCACTCCAGCCTGGGCAACAAGAGTAAAACTCTGTCTCAAAAAAAAAAAAAAAAAAGCTAGATCATCTGACCTCATGTATTAGACATATTCTTCAGTATCCCAGTGCTTCACTATGTCACACGCCATCTAGCTAAGTTCATGTGCCTGCACCTCTACCTGCCCACCTTGCCTGGGGGAGATGTGGATCTCAGGGTTCTAAGAAATAAAAAGTCAGAGTTCTTAAAGCCAAAAGCTGCAACTAATTCATTTCTGTATTGTTAGTACCTAGCACAATTCCTCCCAAAGAGGGTCAATACCTTTGAGGGGTAAAAAAAAAAAAAACAACAACATTCTTTTTGAACCTTCACTTAATCTGCTTGATAATTCTGGAGCCAAGATCAAGGAGTCTTTCATTAAGGAAGGAATACCTACAGTGGCCCAAAAAGAAGGTGCATATAGAACTGAGTATCAGGCAGTCACTACTCTTTTTGCTGCTAACTGACCATTCAATCCTATAAACTAACCCTTAATCATAATGCCTCTGGTTCCAGTAACCCTGCTTCACAACATTCTCCTATCTGCTCCCTCTAACCAGGGGATCACAATCTCTCTTCCTCCTTTCAATTCCTATAACAAAGCTGTGATTTAGCATGGTCTCTATGAATGTTTAAATTCAGACCCACATATACTTTCATACTCCTCTCTCCACCCCACTCCCTTATCTAATGATGCTAAAAGATAATCCCTCAACAATCCATGTAGTATTATGGCAGTTCTCAGATTATACCTGAAGAGACAGATCACATTTAAGTAGGCTAAAGAAATTATGGCCATTTTGGATAATGAATAATTATGGTTCATTTATACATTAACCATATGTAAATCACTTATTAAATTACATTCTCCCAACCAGACTTAATAAATTTTAGTATTTCAGCTAATCCTAGAAATTTCATAATGGGCTAAAGGCCTTGGAGGTGACTGAAACTTTCCTAGCTCTTTGTGTATCATTCCTTATATTTTAAACTGGAACTCTGAAATGCTTTGGATCTGTGTCCCCACCCAAATCTCATGTAGAATTTTAATCCCCATTGTTGAAGGTGGGGACTGGTGGGAGGTAAGTGGATCATGGGGGCGGAGTTCTCATGAATGGTTTAGCACCATCCCCCTTGGTGCTGTATAGTGAGTGAGTTCTTATGAGACCTGGTTGTTTAAAAGTGTGCAGCACCTCCCACACCCTCTCTTCCTTCTGCTCCAGCCATGTGAAGTGCTGGCCCACCATTTTCCTTCCGCCATGACTGTAAGTTTCCTGAGGCTTCCCCAGAGGCAGAGCAGATGCCACCATGCTTCCTGTACGGACTGCAGAACCATGAGTCAATTAAACCTCTTTTCTCTATAAATTACCCAGTCTCAGGCATTTCTTTATAGCAATACAAGAATGGACTAATATAAACTCTCATAATTATGGGTAGAATACAGTATAACCACTTTGAAAAACAACTGGCAGTTAAAAAAAAAATAAACACACTTACTAAAAAATCCAGAAATCCTACCAAGTATTAATCCAAAAGAAATGAAAATACACATCTACACAAAAGCCTCTATGCAAACTATAAACAGCTTTATTAATATCACCTTAAACTGGAAACAAATCAAATGTCCATCAACTAGGAAGTAGATAAACAAATGATGGTGCAAACATACTATGGCGATTGTGTACAGGTGGCCCACAGCCTACATGCCCAGGACTGTTAATGTTTGGGTTGACTCACAGTACCTTTACCCCTTTTAGCACATTCAGTGTGCACACTTTCTGAACTGATTATTGCACAGAGTTAGGCAGAAGGGCAAGGGCCAAAAACCTGCTCACTGGAGAGCCGGGTAGCACTGGCAGTGAAACTTAAAATGATGTGTGCTTCTGATTTAAATAAAAATGATCAGTTGCCTGTGTTTTAGAACTTACAAATGGAACAGTCCTATAGATATGCAGCACTAGTTTCCCATTGTTGCTGTAACAAATTACCAGAAACTTATGGCTTAAGACAACAACAAAAATTTATTATCTTATAGTTCTCCTTGTCCACATTCCTTCTGAAGGCACTAGGGGAGAATCCATTTTCTTGCCTTTTTCAGGTTCAAGAGGCTGCCTCCATTGGTTTGTGACCTGATTCCATCTTCAAAGAGAGGAATGGCCAGTTGAGCCTTTGATACTTTACATCATTCCAACTCTGACTCTCCTGCCTTTCTCTTTCATTTATTAGGGATAATAATCCACTGGTCCAACCTGCATAATCCAGGAAATCTCCCCAGCTCAAAATCCTTAATCACACCTGCAATCTCCCTTTTGCCATGTAAGGCAACATATTCACAGGGTATGGGGGATTAGGACAGGAACATCTTTAAGGGGGCCACTATTCTGCCTACCACATTTGCCTAGGCAAAATCTAGGCAGGTTAAAGACAAGAAAAACAAATCACATATTTCAACTCTGACGGATTTGAATACAATTAGGAAGGTCACATTTTCTCATGGTCCAAACGGGCTGAACAAGTCAGTTCATTAACAGGATCATACAAACTGATAAAGCTATAAATGATTGCCCAAGAGCCTGTTGCCTCCTTTTACATGCACTATTGCTATTCTTGGAAAACCAGAAACAACTATATAAAGATGTTTGCTTTTTTAGACACACACACATACACACACAAACACCCCTTATTAGAGAATTTCTTCCTCAGGTTTTATTTACACTTTAGAAGTAAGATCCATTGAGGTACAAAGAAAATAAAAGTGATCCTAAGCTTCTCAACCAGATAATCTTTATTGATTTTTAAAAAATGAATGAATACTTGTATAAAGTTAGAAAAGTTATAAGTCACTAACATAATAGGGTCGAAAAAAGAAAAAAAGATTAGAAAATTTAATATGCCATCCATATTTCTTCTTTGGTGAAGTGTCTGTACAAATATTTTTTGCCCATTTTTTACTTTCTTTTGTTATTAAAATGTTTAGGACTTCTCAGACTATGATTATGCCATTAATTTAAAATTTTGAAACTTATGCTTTTTATATTCTGGTTGCCAATCGTGTACTAAATATGTTTTGCAATTTTTTTTTCCTTGTCTGTGGCTTGTCATTTTCTTAGAAAAGCCCTTTTTTTTCTTTTCTTTTCTTTTTTTTTTTTTTTTTTTTTTTTTGAGATGGGTCTCCCTGTGTTGCCCAGGCTGGTCTCAAACTCTTGGACTCAAGCAATCCTCCCACCTCAGCCTTCCAAAGTGCTGGGATTACAGGTATGAGCCACCACACCTAGCTAGCAGAGCTTTTTGAAAAACAGAAAGTTTTAATTTCAAATGAAAGCCAATTTGACAATTATTTTGTTTCTATGGTTCATATTGCCTCCTAAGAAATCTTTGCCCAAGATTCCAAAGATTTTCTCCTGTTTTCTTCTAGAACAGCATTGTACAATATAACTTTCTGTGATGACAGAAAGGTGATGACACTGGGTATCACTAGCCAGATGTGACTTTTGAGAACTTGATATGTTGCTGCAACAACTGAGGAGCTGAATTTCTCAATTTTATTTCGTTTTAATTAGTCTAAATTTAAATAGCCACATCTAGCCACCATAATGGGCCAGGAAGTTATAGCAGTGTTATAGTTTAAGGTTTTACATTTTGGTCTATGATACATTTCTACTTAATTTTTGTAGATGTATGAGGTATGTGTCAAGGTTAATTTTTTTAAAATATGGACACCTAATTCCTCCAACACCATTCTGTGTAAAGACTATCTTTTCTCCAATGAGTTACTTGGCACCTTACTCAAAAATATCAATTGACCGTATTGGTGTGGGTCTATTTCTGGACTCTATGCTGTTCCATGGACCTATATGTCTATCCCTTCATCAACTGAAATATATAGTCAACTGATATTTAAAAAGAGTGACAAGAATACACAATGGGGAAAGAATAGTCTCTTTAACAAATGGTGCTGGGAAAACTGGATAGTCGCATGCAAAAGAATAAAACTGGACATTTATCTTGTACCATACACAAAAATCAACTCAGCAGCCTGGGTAACATAGCAAGACCCCATCTCTACAAAAAATAATGAATATTGAGCACAGGAGTTTGAGCTGCAGTGGGCTATGACTGTACCACTGTACTCAAGCCTGGATGACAGAGTGAGACCCTGCCTCAAAAAACAAAAACAAAACAAAAAAAAAAAAAAGAAAAGAAAAACCAACTAAAAATGGACTAAAGACTTAAATGTAATACCTGAAACTAAAAAACTTCTAGATTACAGGATACCTTCATGGCATTGGTCATGGCAATGAGTTCTTGAATATGACACCAAAAACACACGCAACAAATGCAAAAATAGACAAATGGTACTGCATCAAACCAAAAAGCTTTTGTACAGCAAAGGAAATAATCAACATAGTGAAAAGGCAACCTACATAATGGGAGAAAACATTTGTAAACCAAAACATCTGATAAGGGATTAATATTCAACATAGATAAGGAGCTGCCACAATTCAATAGCAAAAGAATCAACCAAACAAAAATAACATGATTTTAAAACGAGCAAAAGCAGGTGTGGAAGTTCATGCTAATAATCCCAGCACTCTGGGAGGCCAAAGCAGGAGAATTCCTTGAGCCCAGGAGCTCCATGCCAGCCTGGGCAACATGGTGAAACTCTGTCTCTACAAAAAAAAAAAAAAAAAAAAAAAAAAATTAGTCAGACACAGGAGCATACACCTGTAGTCCCAGCTACTTGGGAGGCTTAAATTGGAGGATCACTTGAGCCCAGGAGGTCTAGAAGCTCCAGAACAGCCTGGGCCACATGTCTCTACCAGAAAAAATACAAAAATCAGTCAGGCACAGGAGCATACACCTGTAGTCCCAGCTACTTGGGAGGCTGTGATGGTGGGATCACTTGAGCCCAGGAGGTCAAGGCTGCAGTGAGCTGTGATTCTGCCACTACATACCAGAAAACTTTGTATCAAAAAATAAATTCAAAAAAAAATTTAATGGGCAAAAGACTTGAATGGACACTTTGCCAAAGAATCCATACAAATGGCTAACAAGTGTATGAAAAGATGCTCAACATTCCTAATCATTCATGGATATGCAAATCAAAACCACATGAGATATCACCTCACACCTGTTAGGATGGCTATTATTTAAAAGCAACAACAACAACAAACCCAAGATATAACAAGTGTTGGTGAGGATGTAGAGAAATAAGAATACTTGTGCACTGTTGGTGGAAATGTAAAATGATGCAGCTGCTATGGAGCATAGCATAGATTCCTAAAAAATTAAAAATAGAGCTCCCATATGATTCAGCAATCTTATTTCTGGGTATTTATCCAAAAGAATTAAAATAAGATATCTGCATTCCCATGTTAACTGTAGCATTGTCCACAATAGCCAAGAAGTAAAAACAACCTTATTGTCCACTGGTGGATGAATAAAGAAAATGTGGTGTGTGTATATAATGGAATATTATTCAGCCATAAAAAGGAAGAAAATGCTGTCACATGCTACAACATGGATGAAACTTGAGGACATTACGCTGAGTGAAATAAGTTAGTCAGAGAAGGACAAATACTGCATTATTCTTCTTACGTGAATTATATAAAATAGTCAAACTAATGGAAGCAGAAAGTAGAATAGTTGTTGCCAAGGGATGCAGGTAGGGGAAAACGGGGAGTTGCAATTCAACGGGTGTAAAGTTTCAGTCATACAAGATTAAAAAATTGTAGAGATCTGCTGTATAACTTTGTGCTCATAGTTAACAATACTGTAGACAAAAATTTGTTAAGAGGGTAGAGCTCACTTTTTTTAACCATAAAGTTTTTAAAAATCATTTTGTCTTGATTTTTGTAACTTTATAGCAAGTCTTGAAATCAGGTAGTGTAGATGCCCCAACGTTTTCTTTTTCAAAATTGTTTCGGCCATTCTAAGTTCTTTACTTCCCTATATAAATTTTAGAAATAGCCTGTCAATTTCCACAAAGAAGACTGCTGAGATTGTGACTGCAATTGCATTATATCTATCTATTTGGGAAGAATGACATTTTGACAATACTGAGAATCCTAATCCGTGAATACAGTATATTTTACCACTAGGTTAGGTCTTCTTTGATTTCTCTCATCAATGTACTTCAGTTTTTGGTATGTGAATCTTATACATGTTTTGTTAGCTTTATTCCTAGGAATTTGTAAATTGGATGCTATTGTTAATAATACTTTTAAAAGTTTTCAAGTTCAAAATGTTTGCTGTTAGTATAAACAAGTTTAATTCATTTCCATATATTAACCTTGTATCCTGTGGGCTTGCTAAACCTACTTACTAGATCCAGTAGCTGTTTATACATTATTTTAATTTTCTTCTTAGACAATCATGATATCTACAAATAAAGGCATTTTTATTTCTTCCCTTCTACAATGTATGCCTCATTTCTTTTTCTTGCTTTATCATACTAGCTAGGACCTCCTGGACAATACTGAATAGGAGTGGGGAATGCCAACATTCTTGCTTTGTTCTTATCTCAGGAGGGAAGGCATTTTATCTTTCTTTATGAGTTATGATGTTAGGTGTTTTCATAAATCTCATTTATCAGATGGAGGAAGTTTCCTTCTATTCCTCATTTTCTGAAAGTTTTATAAGGAATGAATGACAGATTTTTGTAAAATGTTTTTTCTGTATCTATTGAGATTATCACATGATTTTTTTCTTCTTAGTCTGCTGATATGGTAAATTGCACTGATTAATTTATGAATATTGAACCAACCTTACATTCTTACAGTAAGAGTCATTTGGTCATGATGTATTTTCTACTCTTTTTATATACTAGATATTATGTGCTAATATTTTGTTTAACATTTTTATGTCCACATTCATGAGGGTGGCTTGTAGTTTTCTTATGAATTCTTTGCCTAGTTTTGATATCAGGTAATGCTGGCCACATAAAATGGAAAAGTTTTCTCTGCTTTTCCTTTCCATTTTTCCAAGACAGGGTCTCACGCTACCACCCAGGCCAGAGTGCAGTGGTACAATCATAGCTTGCTGCAGCCTCTACCTCCTGGGCTCAAGTGATCTTCCTGCCTCAGCCTGCTGAGTAGCTGGGACTATAAGCATGCACCACCACACTCGGCTATTTTTTCTTTCATTTTTAGTACAGATGAAGTCTCACTATATTGCCCAGGCTGGTCTTGAACTCCAGATCTCAAGTGATCCTCCTGCCTTGGCCTTTCAAAGTGCTGGGATTACAGGCATGAACCACCATGCCCAGCTTTTCTCTCCATTTCTGAAAAAGTTTGTACAAAAATGGTATTATTTCTTCCTTAAATGGTGTAGGACTGGCCAGTGATTTTTCACCAGAAAAGCCACCAGATTTTTCCTGTGGGGAAGTTTCTACATTGCCTCGTACTTCTTAAGTAAGCTTTGATAGTCTGTCAAGAAATGTGCCCATTTGATTCAAGTTATCAAATTTACTGACATAAAAATTATTCAGGATATTCTCTCATCATTTTAATGTCTGTAGGATCTATAGTGATAGCATCTTTTTCATTCTTGATATCAAAACTTATGTCTTCTCCCTTTCTTCTTCTAAGTCTGGCTAGAGGTTTATTAATTTTATCTTTCAAATACCAGCTTTTGGTTTTAGTATGTTTTTTAAAATTTCATTTCAGCTCTTATCTTTATTATTTTCTACTTTCTGCTTGTTTGGGATTTAATTTGCTCTTCTATTTTTAACTTTCTAAGGTGGAGTCTAACATTATTGATTGGAGGCTTTTTTTTTTTGTTTTATCATACAAGCTTGTAATGCTATATATTACCTTTTAAGCACTGCTTTAGCTTAGTTTCATACATTTTGATGTGTTGTATTTTTATTGCCATTCTATTCAAATTAGCTTTTAATTTCCTTATGCCTTCCTCTTTGACTTACTAGTTATTTAAAAGTGTGTTGTCTAATTTTCAAATACTTGAGAATTATGCAGATATTATCAATTTCTGGTTTAATTCTATTCTGATCAGAGAACATATTTTACGTTATTTCAATTCTTTACATTTGTTGATGTTTTATGCCTCAGAATATCATCCAACTTGGTGAGTTTCCCACTTACATTTGAAAAGGATGTGTATTCTACCGTTGTTAGAGTATTCTCTAGAACTTAACAGAATCAAATTGGTTGATATGGCTGTTCAGGTTTTCTATATCCCTACTGATTTTCTGCCTACTAGTTCTATGGATTCCTGAAGCAGGGACACTAACATCTCCAACTAAAATTGTTAATTTGTCTATTTCACCTTTGGTTCTTTCAATTTTTTGTGTTAGGTCCATTCATATCCATGCTTTTTCATTCTTCATGAATTGCTTCCTTATTTATTATGTAATGTCCTTCTTTTTTCCTAGTAACATTCTTTATTCTGAAATCTGTTTTGTCTAATATAGCCACATCTTTCTTTTGATTAGTGCTTTGCATGGCATTTCTTTTTCCATTCTTTTACTTCTAATATATCTATGTCTTTACATTTGAGGTGGGCTTCTTGCAGGCAGCATATAGACTTGGGTCTTGATTTTTTTAACCCAATCTGACAATCCTTGCATATTTTTAAAAATAAGTTAAAATTTTCCTCTACCTACTCCACTTTTTAAAATGTGGATGTCTTTAGATATTAGGCAACCCTTCAAGTCACTAGCCACTTCTATGTGCAATAATGTTTCCCTGTCCTAGAGGTTTCTTATAGATTAGCCATGCAAATTAAACATAATGCCTCTATTCAAAATAACTTAAAAGTATACTTGATATTCCTATTCTCCCAATCCTAATGGGACAGAAGCAAGTATTATCCCCCCAATGACTCCCAAATATCTATCTGCAACTGAAATCTCCCAAGTCATTGTCAGATCCACTAAGCCAAAAGTCTCCTTAATATGTTTGGTGTTACACAAGTATCTCTTTTTTTTTTTTTTTATGAGGGTAATGTTTATTATACAGATCCATGCTACCATTACATGGACATGAGAGGCTTTCTTTCTCTCAAATGTAAATCGTAGACTTTTTCTTTTTCTGTTAATGGGAACTTAATTTAAAACCCTATAGTTAGAAAATTGGGCTTCTCAGCACATTGCAAGTATCTCTTACTCAACATGTCTAAATCTCAACTTACTATCTTCCCCTGCACATTCTTCCTTTCAAATTTGTACCCCTGTGTTATGTCTCTCCACTCAGTGAACAGAAGTACTATCCTGCCAATTGCCAAGTCAGAAAATCAGCCACTACCTTGTCTTCTCCCTCCATTCAACTGATCATCAACCCCCCATTAATTCCATTTCATATTTTTTCAAATATCTTTCCTTTTCATTCTCCATCTCATCTGCAATGTTAGTAGCCTTTTGCAGGCAACCATCATTTCTTACCTGGACTTCTGCAACAGTCTTTTAATGGTAGTTTCTCCTACTTGTAGTTTTGAAGCTCCCAGCATTCGTTTCTTTTGAGATGGAGTTTCGCTCTTGTTGCCCGGGCTGGAGTGCAATGGCGCGATCCCGGCTCACAGCAACCTCCGCCTCCCGGGTTCAAGCCTCAGCCTTCCACGTAGCTGGGATTACAGGCATGTACCACCACACCTGGCTAACTTTCTATTTTTAGTAGAGACAGGGTTTCTCCCTGTTGGTCAGGCTGGTCTTGAACTCCCGACCTCAGGTGATCCGCCCATCGCTGTCAGCCTTTCAAAGTGCTGGGATTACAGGCATGAGCCACTGCGCCTGGCCACTCCCAGCATTCTTGAACCCTACTTCCAAAAACTTTTACTCACAAAGTCCTTTGACTCCTTCTTCTTATCTATCCTCCTCTCTCACCACTTCCTCCTTCACTCAAGCCACTGCCCCAACACACATACATAGATCTATAATAATTAACACTGTACTTCCCAAGTCCTGGAACAATAGATGCTGTCTTTTGCATTGTGTCTTTTCATTTGCTATTCCTTTATTTAGAACATCCACCTCCTCCTGTGTTCACTTGACTAACTTTTACTTATCCTCCAGGTTTCAGTTAAGGTAGCCTTTCTCCTGGGAAACTTTACATAGCACCTTAATCTTGGTTAGGTGCTTTTTATACTTTAGCACTTAACACACTGAAATTATTTTTCTCTCTGTATTTTCCTCTAGATTGCAACCTCCACGAGAGCTGGACTGCTTTACTTGTTTACCTCATTCATCGCTCTATTCACAATATTGTTAAATTCAGTAACCCTTATTACTTACAATAGGTACAAACCAGAACAAAGCAGTCAATGGCATAGTACAATTTGGATGTATTGACTCTCCACCACACTGACCATAATCTCAGTCAAATATATTCAGTGCCCACCATTTCGACATTCTTATTATTGTGGAGGGCATTATAGGATTTGGACTCAGACGATGTTGTGCAATTCCTTTCACCCTCTCTGAAGCTTTTTCTTCGTTTCTTAAATGGATTAAGCAATACCCACACCAAAGTGATATAGGAGAAATAGATTATAGGAGATAAGGTGAAAGCATTTTGTAAATCAAACAATGATCATCAACATATACATATATGTATCCTTAACTAATCTGTGGTGGCCAAAATATAAGGGCTTATTTTTATCCATCAGTTGTTTTCCACTACTACTAATTTCTTCCATTTTCAAATGTATTTTAATAAAGAATGGGATAAACAGAAATTACCTTTCTTTTTCTTCAGTCTAAAACCCTTGTTTTAAAATCCTCATCATCCAGTATCAATTTTATTAAAAGATTCTCAAATAGTTGCTATGCATTAAAATTATTGATCCCTTTATTAAACAAAGGATCTGTTTTAAGTCCACACTTACATTGTCAGATTTAGTTATTTCAATCGAAATGAACAAAAAAACAACAAAAATGTTAGAGGAAACAAAAATTTCTCAATGAAATATTATAAATAATCAGAATGTATATCACAATTAAAAGGCATAACTTTCCAAGAAGATTGTTTTCTCTTAAAAAATAAAAGTGAAAACAATGCTATAAATTTCCAGAGGTGGAAGGGCATATAATAAACATTGTTTTATTCCCCAGTATCCAAAATAGGACAGTTGACCTTTGAGCAATGCAGGGGTTAGGGGTGCCAGCCTACTATGCAGTCAAAAATCCAAGTTTAATGTTTGACTCTGCCAAAGGTTAACTACTAATAGCCTACCATTGACTGGAAGCCTAACCAATAACATAAACAGGTGATTACCATATATTTTGTACATTATATGTATTACATACAGTATTCTTAAAGTAAGCTAGAAAAAAATGTTATTAAGAAAAATCATAAGGAAAAATACACTTATCTGTATATATCAACCCTGTAAGTTTACATAAGTCTACAAGATGAATTGTCTGTCTGAAATAGCAGACAGCTGCAGCTGCAGCTCTCCATCTATGGTACATATAAAGCAATTCAGCTTTTTCTTCTAATGTCATGACTTTTCTCTGCTTCTTGGGAGCACTTCCAGCATTGCATGGATCCCATGGTGTTATGCAAGGTATTGCACTAAACGCAATGAAAGTATTGCACTAAACACAATGAAAAATACATGAGAAACTCAAAAGATCGCTTTTTACTGTGATACACAATTTTCTGGAGAGATGGACTGCTCCTGCAGAGATGATTAGCATCAAATGACATTTTAAGTGGATATGCACAACATTTGAGCTCATGGCAATAGCAGTAGGAGGTGGTACAGTATGTACTACAGTTAGTTTTACGCAGTTATAATACTGCATCTTTGTTCTTTATATTTCTCTCAACTACAAATGGTGCCATGCACAATAGATGTTTGTATGCATTTTTTAATAAATTTTACATTTTTATAATAGATTTGTGTATATTTTACAGTAGTAAATGATCAAATAGACTAGTATCTACATATATGTTCTGCATTCATGATATACCTAAGTTTGTCTTAATTTTTTCAGTATTTTAGGCTATTTGGTTCATCACTTTTTTCAAATTGTCACAAATATACAAAAATTCGTCTAACATATTGAAGCTGTTATTTCCATTAGAAATTTTTTCAAATCATTTTTTAAAAATCCACATATAAGTGGACCCGCATAGTTCAAACCCATGTTGTTCAAAGGTCAACTATAAAATAAAATCATGAATAAAAATCGCATAAACAGTAAATATAAATGGTACAATCTCAATGAATGTTTATTATGATTGCTGTGGTTATTTATACTATGTTAAACAATGTATGCTGAACTGAAATAAGACCAAGGACAACTAGCTCGTTTATGCCAATTTCAAAAATCTGGACCATTAGCAGCTGAGCTTTACAACTGTTTAAAATACTAAAATGAAAAACTGGTTAAATGGAAAGGTCAAACCCTGGATTCTCTCATATGTGTCTTCTTCCCCTTGTGGATCTCATCTGACCAGACCTCATATGCTTTCAATCATTTATTTTTAAATTCATAGATAACATCAATCAAATGGCAGCTTTTCCCAAGAAGGAGCTATGCATGGGCAAATCACTGACTTTAGCAAACATCTGACAGTTAATCAAGGGGGTCAGGATCAATCAGCTATTTGTACATATTTTAGATGCATGACATCACATGCTGTGTGCGGTCACGAAAAGCTCACAAAAAGCTAATCACATCCTGGCGAAACATGTTGTGTGATAGACCATAAACAGAAACTATCACTAGCACTCAGGGGCAAACTCCAGCTGGGTTTCTCTATCCCTAATCCCAGTTTCAGCTGCAGGTTTTTTCCAGAAAGAACAGTAGTTTGATTTACTCAACACTCTGTAGAAGGCAGGGCGTGGTTATCCTCTAAATACTACTACAAATGGATTTTCTCTGAACTGTAGCAACAGGATCTGACGGTAGGAAAAGGTGAAATTAAGATCAAAACACATGTCTACAAAAAACAGCTTTTAAGGACCACCTAGAGACAATGGAGGTACGGGCACTTTTGAAACCAAAAAAAAAAAAAAAAAAAAAGAGAAACACAGCACAGAACATGAATACTTTTCAAGCTTTCAACACAGAGCCACAGTTAACAGACGAAGTCTATCTGGTTTGGCCAGCTCTATTGTTATTCCAGTACACTAATAACCTCCACAAATACAGATCAATCACATTTTCTTCTTGATCATTAGAAAAGGACTAATTGTATAAGTAAATTTAGAAAAAAAAAAATCAGTAAAATGCTTCCTTTAGCTTTTCTAACACTAAACTAGAAAGATTTTTCTAAGGCAGGAATCAATGAGAGTGTACTGAATAAATGAATAATTGCATTCCTTCTCCCTGGCCACCGACAGAGTGGAAATCGACCTCTCTTCTGCGGGCATGCACAACCGGCTCACACAGTCAGCGTTTGCGTTCCCCTCCTCTGAAAGGATCAGCTCTTGCTACATGCCCTGTGCGTGGCCTGAAGCCTGAAACGGGGGTTATGACCCCACTATGTGCCAGGGACTAAAGGTGACACAGATTTCACCTCTTTTCATTACCTTTGAAGCAAGTTCTGTGCCCTGACAAGGAAACTGGGGCCAACCTCACATAGACAATGCGGCCCAGCCAGCCCTGGGGCCCCTGAGCCAGGGCACAAACCCACTGCAGTGGTCACACCAGGCACCGGTTCCAAAAGCAAAGGCGTAGTGGGCACCTAAATACCCAGTAGGCAGATAGTGGCTGCGACACGAACTCTTTTCTTCTTGGTCATTATCAGGCTGCAAGCCCTCCGGAAAAGGGGAAACTGAGGCGCAAGCCAAGTGATCTGCCTAAGGTCACAGCTGGTAGGGGGCCAAGGAGCGCCTTGAGGGCTGGTCTTTGCGACCCTCAACCACCATCTGTAATAATGCCCAGAGCCTCTGCCAGGATTCCCCGGCCCTAAGCTCCCACGGCCTTTGAAGAGAAAGGGCCAGGGCCAGAGCCTAGAAGCTCCCCTTCCGCGTGGTTTTCCCGTCAGTAGCTTTCGTCGGCAAGGGAAAGCGGCGGCCCCACCCGCAGACAGCTGCGAGGCAACGCGCCAAGCGTATGCTGCCTGTTCCCAGGCACTCCCTTCTCCGCCTTCACCCCTTTGCCACCTCCGCCCACGACCCAGCCCCGCCGTGCGCCTGCGCGCCCTGGCCCGTGGGCCAGCGGGCAGTCTACTCACGTGGGCCTCCGCATGGCCCAGCCGCTGCCTAGGGCGACTCGGGGCCTCGCGGTTTCCCCGCCCCCTCCGTGCCCCGCCCCCTGGAGGGAGTGCGGGACCCTCGGCTGGCGCGGGCACTTCCCCTCCCAGCCACGGGCGCTAGCTTCGCCGCGTGCGCGTGCGCGTGCCCGTGGTGGGGGTTTGGCTGGGGGCGGGAAGCGGTCGAGGCCGCCTAGGCCGCAGGCTTTAGTGGGAAGGCGGCAAGCCGCCGCGGGCCGGCTTTGGTGGAGGAGGGGGCGTTTCCCCTGAAAAGGAAGGAAGTGGGTGTCACGGGCCGCAATACTGCCCCTTTGACGTCTTGAGTGGGCAATCACAAGATACTGCTCCAGATTTTCCCATTTTATGGCTAAATCCAAATGACTCGAACCCCCTACCCCATCATGTCAGGAACATCAGCAGATCCTTCCACCACAGCTCAGCTAGTGCTGCGCGTGCTGCAGTAATCAGGAGCATCATCTACGAAGCTAGTGCTGTGGCCAGCTCCCCAGTCATCCTGCTGAGTAGCAGGCTTTGAGAGACTGTGTCCAAGGTCACCCCGCTGGTCAGTGGCCTGCTCTAGAGGCAAAGCCAGGGCATGCTTACAACTTTGCTATTTAGACTTCTTACATTAATTTAACCCAGTTAACAGGTTTGTGGGGGGTGTTTTGTTGTTTTGAGACCTAGTGTCACTCTGTCACCCAGGCTGGAGTGCAATCGCAGGATCTCGGCTCACTACAGCCTCCACCTCCCGGGTTCAAGCAATTCTCCCACCTCGGCCTCCCGAGTAGCTGGGATTACAGGCATGTACCACCACACCCAACTAATTTTTGTATTTTTAGTAGAGACAGGGTTTCGCCATGTTGGTCAGGCTGGTCTCGAACTCCTGGCCTCAAGTGATACATCTGCCTCGGCCTTCCAAAGCACTGGGATTACAGGCGTGAGCCACTGCGCCCAGCCTTGTATTTTTTTAAAGAGGGTATTGCTCTGTTGCCCAGGCTGGAGTACAGTGGCATGATCACAGCTCACTGCAGCCTCAACCTCCTGGATTCCTGGTCTTAAGCGATCCTCCTGAATCAGTCTCCTGAGTAACTGGGACTACAGGTGTGTGTACCACGCCCAGCTAATTTTTAAAAATCTTTTTATAGAAAGGAAGTCTGGCTATGTCTCCCAGATAGGTCTCAGACTCCTGGCTTCAAGGTGCCCTCCCACATCAACCTGTCAAAGCACTGGGATTACAGGCTCATGTGAGCCACAGCACCCAGCCACTTAGTGATATGCTTATGCAACTTTCTAGTGGGTAGTTCTATTAAGAAAAGAGAAATCTATATCCAAACCGTGTCACTATATTCAAAATCAAAAAAGCCTGCTTTAGGTGAGTTGTGTGCATTCTCATACCGTGGGTCACTTCAAAACAGGAAGTTTTTTTGTGATTGTTGATCTTAACATTACTTTGAAGCTGTCTTGACGGAGTGTGGTAAGATGGGGCATTCCTGAGACAGGACTTAAGTGAACATATGTCCCACATTTATCACATTTGGCGGCATTTAGTTTTGCTTGATTATGAGTTCCCGTGGACTTTTTTTAGGTTGATTCCTGGGTGCAATACCATAAGGAAGTAGCTCCAGATCTGCTGTTCAACCCCCAAATTTCATTTTCTCATTAATATGGAATTACTGCTACTCCTGTTTTTCCCATCTTCTCTTATGGTGGGTAGCTTTACTGAAGCTTATCATCAGAAGGTAGTTAAGAGGATGGGAGGATTAAGAAGCAATAAGAATTGAACAAATAACAAAACTTTTACTGATTTGAGATCCTCAAGTTCTGCTCCCTCCTTGCCACCCTCTCACCCAAGTTTTAGAACTCAGTGACTGTTCACAGATTGACTCAAATCTTTGCTCATAATATTTGAAAGAATATCCTTCCTGTCTTTGAATTCCCTAAATTGAAATTTTGGCAGAATGGATGAATTGGAAATTGGGAAGAGGCAGTGTCAGGTATTAGGGCAAGGAGGGAATGATCTTGGCTAGGGGAGATAACAGTGAGAGTTTAGAGAAAGAATTTTTTTAAATGAATGAGTGGCAGCTCTAACAATATTCTATGTTTTATTTATTTAATTAAAGTATTTATTTTGAGACAGAGTCTCACTCTGTCACCCAGGCTGGAGTGCAGTGGTGTGATCTCAGCTCACTGCAATCTCCACCCCCCCCACCCCCCCAAGCTCAAGTGATTCTCCTGCCTCAGCCTCCCGGGTAGCTGGAATTACAGGAGTACTCCACCACACCAGGCTATTTTTGTATTTTTTTAGTAGGGATGGGGTTTTACCATGTTGGCCAGGCTGGTCTCAAACTCCTGACTTGAAGTGATCCACCTGCCTCAGCCTTCCAAAGTGTTGGGATTACAGGCATGAGCAACCACGCCTGGCCTCTATGTTTTAATGGTAATGGTAAGCTACATTCTTGAGCATAAGGATTTCTGTATTATTTATGGTGACCAAAAACATTACTATATCCTCATTTGGGGAGTATTTTTAGTTAGACTAGCCTTGAGAAGTCTTGACAATAGAGTAGGAAGGGAGGGGTTGAGAGTTTAATGCCAGAAAGATAATCTAGGTTTGGGTAGATCTCAGTTCCAGTTCTTTTAGTGTCTCTGTAGCACACAAGTAACTAGCCAGCACCAGGTTTACAGACCCCTGAACCTGGGGGTTGTTGCTGGAATTCCTCAAGTGGATGCAGCAAACAAGGGCTCAAATGCTATGTCTAACTTAGTGCCACAGTTAGCACCAGATTAACATACTGAGTTATGAGCTCAAGATAGAGACCCCGTGCACCTAGCGTAGATTACAAATTGAACCTCATCAATTACTGATCAAAGACTTAGCTCAGGGGGGCCCTGTGGCAACCTGTGGTCCTTCTACAATGAAGTTGAGAATACTTGCTGAAAGAACTGTGTATCTCAAAGTAATAAAGCCATGGTTGAAGATTTTTTAAAACACAACCACCAACCCCTCCTCACCCCGCCAAAAAAAAATCTGTTTCAGTTCACTTCAGAGGTCTCATTTTGCAATATAGGATTCAGATCATTTGACACATTTATAAGAGATGTTCTACGTTACTTTCTCAAAGCCTCATTTCCAGGATCTTTCCCCCAACTTGTTTTGGAACCTAAAGCTTCCTACTCCCTGTAAAAGATAATACCTTAGCTGAAAAAAACTATTTTTTGATTTCCCACCTTGTGAGGCTGAAGCAGAATAGGCTGTAACAGGAACGAAGTCCTAAAGCTAGAAGAGGCCTCAAAAGCTGAGGGAGGCTGTGTAATGGTTGATGAGGGAGATGTCACACCAGTCCGCAGTGAAAGGTTCAACAGCAGCCCTGAAGAGCACAAGTGGATCATTCATTCACTGCGTTTCTATTGACATCCCTTCCTCCCCCATCTTTTAGGCTCATCTAGGTTCTGCCTGGATTAGAAGCAAATTATTAGAACTAGACAGGATCTTGGAGCTTATGGCTTATTCTGCTCACTTGTTCTTTAAGCAAACCAGTTAAGTATTTTCAGGTGACTTGCCCAATACCCCAAAGCTAGTTATTGGCAGAACCAGAATTAGAACCACTTCCTCCCTGCTCACACGCAATTGCTCTTCCCTTTTCTCTCCAAAATGGCCGCCATCAATTTCTTCCCACCTTGTATGCCCATAGTGTCACACAATTCGAGAGGTGGAATCTCTTTTCCCTCCCCTTGCCTTGGTTTGTGATTTCACTTGGCAGTGGAAGGATGCAATGGAAGTGATGTTCTGAGTCTTCTGAGCTCAGGCCACAGAGGTCTGGCAGCTTCTGCTTCCTCCCTCTGGGGAAGCCAGCCCCCATGCTTTAAAGAAGCTTGGGCTAGACTACCGAGTGATAAGACCAGTGCACAGACGCAGAGGGGCCAGGCAGAGGAGCAGCCAAGTGAGTTCAAGTCTTTTTTTGTTTTGTTTTGTTTTTTGTTTTTGAGATAGAGTTTTGCTTTGTTGCTCAGGATGGAGTGTGGTGGTACAATCCCGGCTCACTTCAACTTCTGTCTCTCAGGTTCAAGATAATCTTCTTCCTCAGCCTCCTGAGTAGCTGGGATTACAAGCCCATACCACCACTCCCAGCTATTTTTTGTATTTTTTAGCAGAAACAAGGTTTCACCATGTTGGCCAGGCTAGTCTCAAACTCCTGACCTCAGGTGATCCACCCACCTTGGCCTCCGAAAGTGCTGGGATTACAGGCATCAGCCACCACACCCAGCCAAGCCATCTTGAACTACCCAGCAGCTCTCCCCCAGTTTCTGACCCAGAGAATAATGAGAAGGAGGCAACGGAAAGGCTGTTACACCCGCTGCCTTTTTATCAACTTAATGGTTACAGTTAAGAAGTCAGGCCAGGTGCAGTAGCGCATACCTGTAATCCCAGCACTTTGGGAGACCAAGGCAGGCAGATCACGAGGTCGAAAGGTCAAGAGATCAAGACCTCAAGTGTGGGAGGTTTTTGCAAAATAAAAAAAAAGAGAGATCAAGACCATCCTAGCCAACATGGTGAACCCCCATCTCTACTAAAAATACAAAAATTAGCTGGGCATGGTGGCGAGCGCCTATAGTCCCAGTTGCACAGGAAACTGAGGCAGGAGAATCGCTTGAACCTGGGAGGCCAAGGTTGCCGTGAGCCAAGATCACGCCACTGCACTCCAGTCTGGCAATAGAGCAAGACTCCATGGAGAAAGAGGGAGAAAGAAAGAAAAGAGAGAGAAAGAAAGAGGAAGGAGAGGAGAGGAGAGGAGGGGAGGGGGGGGGAGGGGAGGGGAGGGGAGAGGAGAGGAGGGGAGAGGAGCGGAGGAGGGAGGACGGAAAGAGGGAAGGAGGGAGGGAGGAAGGAAGGAGGGAAATTAGGACCTGAGACTGTGGTTAAGTTTCAGAAGTCTTATTGAGAGATCCAGCCAGCCAACACTTA